>ML813808.1:53370-100175 GCA_009831015.1 Picea engelmannii | reverse complement strand
TAGGCTAGTGCTTTGGAGTAGGCAGAGAGATACACTCTCCAAAAGCTCAAAACACACAATAGCATCTTGAGTTAGGGAGTGTTAAATTCCATTTGCAACATATTGTCCTGGAAAGCCCTTCTCAGACAAGGGTCAAGCACTAGGTCGCATTGGTGTTGGCAGAGTTACTCACCCTGCTTTGTTGACATCAGTGTAGAGATTACACATATTACGGGGGTCACTCGGAGGTATACCCACAATGATGAGTGGAAGCCTTTTGAGTTGATTTCGGGCTAGATACCCTGCCCTTGCGTGTGGATCGGACTGTCAACTATTCCCCTAGGATTTACTGTTGTTGGTGGTGACCTTAGTGGCCTATCTCTCTAGGTTCTTACCCAAGGTGACTGTGGAGGGGAAAGTCTTCACGGTACCTGGAATTGACATTGATCAAACTCACTCGGGCTCCTTGGAGGGTATACCCACGATTATGTGTGAGAGCTTGCACCAGGGTGTAAGTCCATTAAGCAGGTCGTCAACGTAACTTTTCCACCCTAGCCCTGCCCCTTCTCGTCTCATTGTTGCGACGTTGGATTTCATCACCAACTAGTGGCTTCGAAATTAGAAGGTCTTGTTTGCTTGGTGATTGCTTCCTAGATTTTTTTTACTAGTGCATGCTGTTTGTTTCTCGAAGTTGACCATAAGAATTTCTTCGCAGAGCTTGTCACTTGTTTACATTACTCCCCCACGATGTTTACGTAGAATGCAAGTTTTATATCTAGAGTATCTGGATGGTTCTCAACCCTTGCCTACCAGTACACCTGAGGGCTCTCCTCATCAGAGTGAAGTCCCAGTTGTTACTCCACCACACATGGAAACAAGTGAAGTCCCAGTTTTCATCACACCACAAGTGGAGTCAACTGAATCTCTAGAACCTTTTCGAATTACCAATACTAGAGAGGACTATCGCATTTGCCGTGGTGAACAACCTTTTGTGCGATTAAATTCTTCTGGAGAAGCAGTTGTTACATCTTCTGAATCAACCGTTGGGCCTTTTCCTGGGGAAGAAGGCCAAGCTCCCTTTTGGTCAGGTGATTTCCGACGGGTGCTTTTTGGTACTGAGTCACCTACAGTCTATGAAATCAACCCTCCGGTGTTTTCTAAGACAAAGACTATACAAGTGACTACCACTTATCACTTTGTTCTCCCTGACGAGATGACCCATCTCGCGAATACTACGAGTGTCCCAACTGGGATTACTGCAGCTAGTCTTGCTCCTATCAATACCCATCGAATGCCTGATGTCATTCCGACACTACCACCAAGATACCATGCGTTGAATGCTTTGTTGAATGCTTCTATTCCAACACCTCCGCAAACCCCATCTGGTACTCCTGGGGGTCCTTCTGGGCCTCATATTCCCAGTTTTATTCCGACTCTCCCTCAATTTCCTCCTGACAATCCTAATCCTAGTGGTACTATACCGTCCATTACACCAAACTTGCAGATTCCCGTTGGTGGATAGGGTGGTACAATTCAATTTCCTCTTACCGGACATAATCCAATTACTACGCAATTTCCGGTTGGAACACAATCTACGATAGGGGGACCAACCCCACCTTTTGGAAAAAATATACCTGCTGCCTTGACCCAGTACTGGAATCAGATGCTACAAAATCTTCCTCAAACGACTGGGGTGCAACAAACTGTCCCTACTATAGGCCAACCATATCCAGGTATACCCAATCCTATTTGGGGTCAGGGTCACAATGCTCAAACTCAGGTCCCTACTCAAACTCAAGGTTACAATCCTTGGAACTACTATCCTCTCCAACCACCACCGAATCAGCCGGGATCTTCCCACTATGGGAAGACTGCATACGGTCCTACTGGTTTGTCGACAGGCCTTCCACCCCAAAGTCACCAGTATCCGCAGCTGAATAGACAGTTACCTTTTCTTGCTACTTTGGATTTTCCAGATTTGTCTAGGATTCTAAATGATCCTATTCGTCACTCTCCCCAATGGACCATTATTCCAGCCAAGCTTCCATCAGACATTCCTAAATTCGATGGCAAGGTGGGAGAGGAGCCAAACAATCACATTATGACTTTTCATCTATGGTGTTCATCCAACTCATTGATGGATGACTCTATTCGTTTACGTCTTTTTCAACGAACCCTTACCGGTTCTGCTGCGAAGTGGTATATTGAATTTCCACGAGGTTTCTTTTCTGATTTTAACACCCTAGATATGGCTTTTCTTACACATTACCAATTACCGATCCGTTATGATATCGGAACTGAGATTTTGACTTCCTTCAAATAGACAAAAGGCACTCATATATCTGATCATATTCATGAGTGGCGAAGGAGACGATGTCTCATCAAACTTGAACTCCCCGATCAGTTACTGGCCGAATTGTTTACAAAGTCATGTGTGAATGAAATCAATAAAGACATTGCCATGGGTGGTGTTGTTATGGAGGAGCAGGCTATCAGTCGTGCTCAATATCTTGATCTCGTTTATTCGCAAATGGGAACACTTTACGATTTATTACCTGAGTTACCTCGTCCTGGTACTTCCAACACTTCAACTACTCCAGCTGCCTCGCATGCAGTTGATGGTGTGATTGGTACTGCCCATGCCCACTCACATTCTGTTTCAAGTACAACCCCTAAATCTACTTCTTCTAATGTTCAAAATGCTCCGTCTCCTGCCAGTCCCGCCGATAAAACTTCTGAGGTAAACGCCGTTCAATCTACCTCGACCGGTAAAAATAAATCTAAAAAGGGTAGAGGCAAGAATAAGGAGCGCAAAAATAATAATCAAACAGAGCAGCCTAAAAATACCCCTGTTGAAGATCGGGATAAGCGCAAACCCCGCTACCCTTGCCTTATCTGTGGTGATGATCACTACACAAAGGATTGTCCGAGACGTGTCGAGGTTACCAAGTTCCTTCAAGGGACCTCAAAGCCATCTACACCGACAGTCTTGTCCCAACATTTCCCGTCTCAACAACAGGCTCAGTTGGTCATCCATGGCCAACCATCTACTTCTACGACATCATATGTTTTGATGTGTACCGGTGATTCTAAGCCAAATAACGTTGCACTCACGACTAGAGCCAAAGATTATACTTCTTCTAAGGAGAAGGTTGAGGATTTACCTCCTACTTTGGTACAACTCTCTCCACCGACTCCACCTACAAATGGTCCTCTTCATCTCGAACGACTGAGCCTTGATACAGTTCTGCGACCACCCCCAAAAGGTGTCATTAAGAAATCGGCTTTCAATCCTCATGCTCGTGCGGCCCAGAACTACAACATTGTGGAAGATCTGGCCCAGGCACCTTCAACAATGTCAGCCCTTGAAGTCCTTCAGTCTTGTCCTGCACAACGGAAGGCACTGTTGAAAGCTATAGGTGGAATTGATCCAACCGATACGAATTTAATAGTCTTTAACTTGGAAGATCACATTCCAAGGTTACCCCCTCAGCTTGTGTTTCAAATTCAAGTTGTTGTCTCTGACAAGAACATTTGCCGAACAGTTATCGACGAGGGTGCCTCAACGTGTGTAATGTATTTTACTTGTTGGAAAGCCATTGGCTCTCCTCCTTTAAATGAATCGCAAAATACTCTGAAAGCCTTCAATGGCTCTGGTTTTAAGCCTTACAGTGTTCTTCCTTCATTTCCCGTAACACTAGAAGGTAAGACGGTCCAAGTTGAAGTGGAGGTCTTCGATGCTCCCCTTGATTATAATCTTCTGCTTGGTCGTAGCTGGATAGATTCCATGCGTGCGGTTGTGTCAACACTTTTCCATGTAGTGTGTTTTCCGCATCAAGGAAAGGTAGTTACTGTTGACCAACTTGCCTTCTTCAATTCTGATACTCGTACTGGCAACGTGTCGTTTATAGCTAAAACCTCGTCGGGTTACGAGAATGTTGGTGTAGGCCTTTTAAAGGACTCTTCGTTAATGGGTACCTTCCCCATTCCTCCGCCCAATGTTCCACGCCCGTCAGTTGCTTCTATCAATATGATCTCCACCGTACCTCATGAACTTCCTGTGTCTTCTGACCCTTGGATCGTTCCTGACCCTGGAGATCACACTCGTTTTGGTGACATCATGCCATTAAGTCTGGTTGAGTCTGCTTATCAGGAAATTCACTCGGCAACACCTTCTACCCCCTCTCTTGATGAGTTGTCTCCCGATCCTTTCCGTGTTATCTTTCCCACTGACGAGATGATCATGTCCATTATGGAGGAAACCCCTTGGGACGATGGGCATCATCGTTCCAAACTCTTTCTGGAACAACACACTCTTGAGAACTACCAATGGATTTCGACTCCGTCGACCGTTGTTGTCATATCGACCGTTCCCGGATCTACACATGATGTGTTTGCCGAAGGGAACCTCAGTAACATCTCTCCCATGATTCCCATTGATATATCTGTTAAACATGGGATAGTTGAAAATGTTCATATTGGAGCTTCGTGTTCTCCAGATGAAATTGTCACTTATACATCTCTGTTCAAAGAATTTCGTGATATCTTTGCTTGGAGCTACGAAGAGATGCCAGGTATCAACCCTGCTATTGTTGTACATGAGATAAAGACATACCCCAAAGCTAAACCTGTCCGGTAGTGCCTTCGTCCAGTTCACCCACGTAAAGTGGCGGCTATAAAGCTTGAGGTTGAAAAACTTCTCAAAGCCGGATTTATTTATCCAGTGGCTTTAACAGAATGGGTTTCCAACCCTGTACCAATTGATAAGAAAGGTGGTAGTATTCGTGTATGTGTTGATTATAGGGATATTAACAAAGCCTGTCCAAAAGACAATTTTCCAACCCCTTTCGTCGACCATATTGTTGATGACTGTGCCGGAAGTGAAATCTTCTCTCTCATAGATGGTTTCTCCGACTATAATCAAATTAACATCACTCCCGAGGACCAACATAAAACTGCTTTTATTTGTCCTTGGGGTACTTTTGCCTATAGGAAACTTCCCTTTGATCTTAAGAACGCTGGCGCGACGTTTCAACGTGCTATGTCTTATGATTTTCATGATATAAAGCATATCGTTCAACCCTATTTGGACGATTTACCATCTCATTCTTTACGTCGAGTCGATCACCCCACTCATCTATGGGCCATTTTCGTTCATTATCGGTTCTATCGTATTCGTTTAAATCCTCATAAATGCGTTTTTTGCGTAGAATCCGACCTTCTTCTAGGTTTCATCGTTTCACGTCAAGGGATCAGGGTGGATCCTCTTAAGGTTGAGGTGATTCTTAATCTCCCTCCTCCTTCTACACTACGCCAGTTGCAAATTTTGCAAGGGAACACAAACTTTCTTCGTCGTTTCATTGCTAATTACGCCAAGATTACTCGTGGTTTTACATGGCTACTAAAGAAAGATTCAGAATTCGTTTGGGATACCCTTGCCAACAATTCTTTTGAGGCTTTGAAGTTGTCCCTCACACGAGCTCTGCTTCTCTTTCCTCCTGATTATAGTCATGATTATTTTCTTTATCTTGCTGCCTCTAAGTATACCATCGGCATGGTTCTTGTCCAAGAGGATGATGCGCACGATGAACATGTTATTTATTACTTGATTCAAAGTCTCACATCAACTGAAATCAAGTATCAACATGTTGACAAATTGGCTTTGGCTGCCGTTCAAGCTATCCAACGCTTCCGGCATTATATCCTCTCAAGGAAAACTACAGTGATTTCTCATTGCAACCCTATGCACCACATTTTGACATGTCAATTGCTCGGGGGCAAATACTCCAAATGGATTGTCATACTCCGGGAGTTTGACTTGGAATTCGATTGCACCACGTCTAAGAAATCCTTAGTTTTCGCTGAGTTGATATGTGATTTTCCTCACTCTCCCACAGAAAATGTAGCAGTAGATTCATTACCCGATGAATCTCTTTTCCTTATTAGCACTGACGATCTTTGGTATGGAGATATCATTATATATCTCCAAACCCAGACTTTCTGGCCTGCTTTGTCTAGTACCGAACAACGTCGCATACGCTATCAAGCGCGTCAATACATTATCCTCGGAGATACTCTTTACCATCGGGGAATTGACTCTATTTTTCGACGTTGTCTGATGTTTGATGAAGCTGAGAAAGCTCTGAATGACTTCCATTCTGGAGCATGTGGTGGTCATATGTCTGGGTATGCTACTGCCCAGAAGATCTTACGCGCAGGGTATTTTTGGACTTCCTTGTTCAACGACTGCATTATTGCCGTTTAGAAATGCCATGCCTGCCAGACCTACAATCAGAAAATTTGGTCACATCCTGCTCCTCTTCATCCTGTGGTCTCAGTTGGTCCTTTTGCAAAATGGGGCATTGATTTCATGACATGTCACCCTCACTCGGCCGGGGGGCATGGTTACATCATTGTAGCTGTTGATTACTTTACAAAATGGGCTGAGGCGATGCCAACATTCGAGAATACTAGAAAGACTGCAGCGTTGTTTCTTTTTAACCATGTCATAGCTCGTTTTTGTGTTCCCCAAGCTATCGTTACTGATCACGGTAGTCATTTTAGGAATTTTATGATGTCTGAACTGACGGAAAAGTTGGGTCGTCGTCATGATAACTCAACACCCTATTATCCGCAAGCTAATGGCCAGGTCGAAGCAATCAACAAAGTTCTTATCAATATGCTTCGACGGATGATAGGAATTCATAAAACAAGCTGGCACACGATGTTGTTTTCAGCATTGTGGGCATACCAGACATCTGTTAAATCCGCTACGGGGTTTACGCCTTTTCGTTTGGTCTATGGTGTGGAGGCCATTCTTCCTATAGAATGTGAGATACCTTATCTTAAGCTAGCTGTCGAACTCTTACCCAATACTTCTGCTGAAGAAGAACGTCTATTGTATTTGATGCGATTAGATGAAACTCGACGTGATGCCACTCTAGTAATAGAAGCCCAGAAGAAACGTGTGAAGGCACAGTATGACAAGCATGTCAAGCCTCGCATTTTCTCTGAAGGTGATCTTGTTCTTCTCTATGAACATGATCGAGATGTCTTAGGAGCTGGAAAATTCAAACCAATGTGGTGAGGTCCTTATATTGTTCGCCGAGTTTTGGAAAAAGGAGCGTATGAGCTGGTTGATTACGATGGTATCCCTTTGAGTGAACCCAGGAATGGGTTGTACTTGAAGAAGTACTATGCATAAATCATTTGTGCACAAGTACTTGTATTTTATGTATCATACTTTGTGTGTGTTACTTTAGTTTGATTTTGACGTTATCTGGTCTCTGCTCTTATGTGACGATGTGTTTTATTGCCAAATGTCGGAGTCTTCGCTACCCTTTATTGGCTTCGCTGATGGTGCTAGCCGTAGTACTCAGAACTTAGCTTCCGCTACGTGGGCAATCTATGCCCCAACAAACGAACTTATATCTTTAAGAGGTGTATGTCTCGGCCGTGTGACCAACAACATTGCAGAGTATAGTGCCGTCATTGAATTATTGGTTGATGCTATCTCACTTGGAATTCATCATTTGGTTGCGCGACTTGATTCGTAGCTTGTAGTACTACAACTAAGTAATATCTACTCTATTCGAAGTCCTACTTTGTTACGGGTGTATTTGCGAATTCACCTCTTGGAACGTTATTTTGATCACATTGAATATCAACATATTCCTAGATGTCTTAATACATTAACAGATGCATTAGCTAATTATGTATTGGACAGACATTTGAACCATTTATAAATCAAACATATCGAAATTCACACAATGTAAAGTTAACTGGTAGAAGCCATCTGTATATATAACGATCAAAAGAATTTGTTTTTTACAAAAAGTTTGTTCGAAGACCAAAATATCAAAAATTGAAGATTATAGCTTCTACAAAGTGACGTCATGGATGACGTTCACAGTAACACACAACTTCCCTAGCAACCCTACGGAGCAGTTGACCCATAGCTGCTGATAGTCCTACAGTGTGACGCTGATCACGTCGTGGAATCTCTTCCAGAGTCATATCTAGAATGTCCGCTGTCAGGCCCTCTAAATTCTGTTCCACCACCTGATAATCTTCAACATATTGTGGTGGTGGTGCTGCTACCTCTCCTCGTCGTTGGATAGGAGAAGTGCCAGGAGGTCTATATGGTCCAACATCTGTGTTATCAACAAACATTTTGTGTTAGTTTTCGGATAAACATATAAAACAAAAAAATTTGAACATGATAAAAATTCAAAAACATTTAAAAAGAGACAATGCATGTACTTCTTACCGAGGTTTCCCCACTGAGCGTCCTCAGGTAGTGCTAAATCCGGATCTCCTCAGAAATCCAACCCGACATAAGCGTAGTCATCGACCATCAACATCTAGTTTTGAATCCAGTCAAATAAAATATCGTCGTACTTGACGATTGGTCCTACCACGTGTCGGGCCATGAGCCGACACCACCTCAACATCCTTGGATCCCTAGGACTCGGGAAGTCCCACTCAACCTGTAGTCTAAATACGGGGACCCTCTCAAGGAAGAAGGACACCAACAAAGAACCATACCCAAATTGTTTCAATTCACCTCGCCTGCATTTGGTTAATTGCCTTTTGATACTGCGAAGCATAGCATCTGCCCAGTTGAATACTCGAGGCTCAGTACACTCGATGGCGTACTGAAAGTAGCTCTGTAATTCCATATGAGGAGCATAACTCTCGGCCATCCAAGCTATAGTAAAGAGGATAGTGTGGAGGGTCAAGTCTTGTACCCCCCAGATAGCAACTTTTCCCTTTTTCCTCTCAGCCTCAGGTACACAATATTGATTGCAGTACTCACTCATCTTTAATCCACCGCCTCTACTGCAAGTCAGGCTGACATAATACCTGCGCCTGGATAATCTAGTCAAGAAGTATATGTCCTCAATGTCTATGGACAATGTGTGAGCTCCTACATTGAAAACCTGTTGATCTGGATCCCACATACGAATCAAGAACTCTAGTAGTCTGACTTGGGCTCTCATGCTCAGGATGTGAAAGTATTTTAAGAGCCCACAATCTCTCAATGCAGCTATGGTAGGAGGATGATTCTCGGCATTTGCATTATCCTCTTCATGTTCTCTTTCTCGCCACTCAAGCACCATGTTTATGGATATTTATTTGCACAAGGAACATAAAAGGAGGATTAATGATTTTATTCATGATCTGGATCTTTTTCATTGGCTAAATATTTAATTTTTTTTTTTTGAGTTTGCGGTTCTTGCAGGCGCCTCATTTTCATAGTGCGAACACCTCGCAGGTGGCTCAAGGCTCACCTGCAAGAACGCATCATTCTTGCAGGCCCCGTATGGGCTTCCTGCGAGAATGCCTACGCGCATGTAGGGTTCAAAAAACCATTTGAAATTGAAAAAATAACCAATGAAATCGAAAATTTATACCATGAAAATGTCAAGAATGAATGGCTTACGTTAATGATGCAGATGGCTCGTCGAATGATCTCTTGTAGCTCCTGCAAATCGACGCCAAATTCGGAGGGTAAAAAGGGGGTTTTGGAGCTCAATAGTGAAAATGTGAAATGATATGGTAAAAATGATTATTTACTCATTTGAGTTACTTTTTACTATGTTATTTTGGGTTTTTATGTTTATTTATTGTTTAAACCTAATCCCTAATGTCAAGATGAGTATGATGACTTGCAGGTATGATAACATTGATGATTACATACAAGGATATGGACATATTTTTCTTCGTTATGGTGTGTTGTTGATTATTTTTCATGGTTTTTACATAAAATTTCGAGCGTCGTTTTTATCCGTTCTTGCGCTCATGAAAAACATAAGAACGTGATTGAGCATAGTTTTATCACTTTTTCGGGCTCAACAAGGTTATACGAAAAAGGAACCCCCCTGGAGTCCTCTTTAAGCTTTTTTCAGACTCTTTAAACATGAAAAGATCGCCGAGCGACCTTGCTATTTTCACGCTCGCTAAAGTATTTGAAGTACGCGTCTGATGAGCGATAATTTATCTCTTTTTTGGTCTCGTCCAGACTATGTTATGAAAAAGGAACTGAGAGAGTTCTCTTTTAAGTGTTTTTCCAAACTCTATAATCTTGAAAAACCTTCGAGTTTACTATCTCTGGACTCGTTAAACAAACATTGACAGACCCGTGATGGGACCGAACCACTCCTTCTCAGGGTTCGTTAAAAATACTCTAAGGGACTCGTCCGAAGGATGAGCTTATATCAACAAGCATATGTGATCCTCTTCAAGATTGCATAAAAATAAAGAGGTACTTGCCAGAAATGGTGGGGGAAAATTTTGGAAAGGGATATGTTTCATCTTCGTATTGATTGGCAGTAAGTGTCGCTCTTGAACATGACACCCCCTATTCATCATTTGAAGCCGGTTTGGGAAGTCCATTTGTCTCTCATTCGATTTGCTACAAGGTCATTCCCTGTGTCGTCTTTGAGTCAATGCTGCCAAATCATTGGTCGTGTCATTCATATGTTCAAGAGAAGTCTATCAAAAACCTATATTGAGTCAGCCATCTGCAGTTATCCATCCTCTCTGTGTCGGCCTTCCCTGTGTCTAGTATAATTTGCAAAATGCTCTGTTTCACCTTCAAAATCTGTTACTCATTTTGTGTCATTGATGGGGGATACATTAAGGCCCTCCTGTGACGAGTTTTGTTCCGTCGATTTCAGCTCATTATCCAGAATCAAGACATAGAAATCATTTGGTACCTTGGAACTTGCATGCCTCAATGGAAGGTTTCCTCGCTTTCAACAGTGGGTTTACATCATTGGCCCCTGATTGAAAGATTCCATCGGATGTTCGACATCAAAGCATTTATTCACAGTCGATGGAGTGTACTATAGTACCTTAGGATTCATTGACATCAATGGTGATTTCCCTCGCACTTGTTAACGGTTTCATCAATGACCTGTAATCAAGTGGTTTCTACCATGTTCGAATTCAACACATGTAATCACATGATTAGATTCATACTTTGGGCGATGAGATTGAAGACCCTGGATATTATCTTTGTGATCCAGGTTGCGATGGAGTAGGTATAATTTGCAACACATAGATGCACTGTGTATGTTTCGTGGCTATGTCGTCTTGATTTAAAATTTCTCGCATAGATCCACAATGTATTCAGGTGGCTATGCTATATTTTGACGGCATGGATCCACAATGTATGATTGGTGGCCATGACCCATGTCCACAATAGCGTCAGTCTGTGATCTGAGTATGGGAATGCCTACCTCAGAATTGATATATATGATACTCTGACGATGCTTGATTGTTCGCAGGTTTCCGATTAGATGTGTTCCTGGTTCTCGACACACACATACAGCTTCCAAAGTCTATCGACTGTCACTGGTTCCAATACCAGACTTTGGGGGACATTCTGTTACCCATGATTTTGGTCGTCATGATGATGTATTAAGGATGGTGTACTAAGGCTCTTCATTATAACTTTCTGCTGAGAAAAGTTACCTTCATCTCTTTCCAGAAATCACATTTTTGAGGAAGGTTCGTAGGCTGCCAATACATTTGCCTGCAAGAATGCATGATTCTCGTAGGCTGCCTTAAGCCAGGGTGTGAGAAGTTCACACTGTGTCTAACTACTAGGGTGTGAAATCTTTCTAAAGAAGGGAAAAATATGAATTCTCGAAGCCTTTAGAAGGGAATATTCTAGAAGGATGAGATGGCATTCGAATGGTTATCTAAGTACTGGATTTCCTGATATTTTGGGATCATTCTTATCCAAGTAACCAATTCATTCTCTCCTATATATTGAGTGAAATCTCATGGAAAAGGTTAAGCAAAGAGAAGCAAACAAGGTTGAGTTAGACATTGGAGAATTGGTGAAAGATTGTATGAAGGACAGAAGCTACAACAACTAGGGAACTCCAACAAGTTTATCAAAGGTGGTTGATCTTCTTCATGCAAGTGAGAAAGTGTGTGTGTCAGAGCTAAGGGCCATCGAAAGGAGGTTTGCAACATCAAGGCTCAGGTTGTAATCTTTGATTTCTATCAATATGATACAGTAATGTGTCCCTTTCCCATAAAGTTAGTTTCACTTTATTGTATAACTCCTTGATCATATACATAGATTAACTATTGAATAGATCGTGCTTTCTTCACTTTGGTTGGTTTGTATTGTTTTTATATTGAATGTACGAGAGCACTGGAGCGAAGTAGGAGCAACAAAGACCAAAGGAAGCGATTATAAGGTATGTTCTTTAATCGTACCTCTTAGTATATTCAATAGTTTAAATCTAGGGAAAGAGTATCATTCTGTCTTGCTTTGTTCTAGATCCAGGTGGATCTAGGGAGATCGATTTTTGTCCACACTTACGGATTTATCCAATAAAATCTGGGAAGCCCACTATAATTGGGTGGCAGGACACTTCAATGTTGAAAAGACAATGGCTATACCACATAAACATTTCTATTGGCCGAAACTTCAACACAAGGTCAACAAGTATATCAGATCCTGCAATGCCTGTGCTATTGCCAAACTGACCACTAAGAAACAGGGCCTGTACACCTCTCTACCTACTCCTGACAGGCCAATTGAATCCATGTTGATGTACTACATGTCAGGCCTCTCGTCCACCAAGTGGGGAAATGACCATGTTTTTGTGGTTGTTGATCACTTTTCTAAGATGACGATTATGGCTGCCTACAAAAAGAGCATCACAACAGAGGCCACAACCAAGCTCTTCTTTGAACGCGTCTAGGTACACTTTGGAATCCTAAAAACCATTGTTTCAGATCGGGATAGTCGATTTCTCAACACATTTTGGTCGAGCCTCTGGTCATTGCTGGACACCATGCTCACCAAATCCACGGCCTTCCACCCCTAGACAGATGGCCAAACCAAGGTCATAAATCAAATGATCGTGTATATCCTACACATGTATAATTCCAAGCACCCTCGTACATGGGATGAGAGTCTTCCCTATGTTCATCATAGATACAACTGATCCCTACATAGCTCAACCGACCACAACCCATTTCAAGTGGGGTTGAGATTCCAACCATTGGGTCCCATAGATGTTGCACTACCCCTTGTGGTCACCTCGACCGACTCATCTCTTGCTCCAACTGAAGTTGAAAAAGCCACTCGGTTCATTGAGCAGATCCAACACATCCACCAACAGGTTCAGGATATCCTACATAAGTCCAATGACAAGTGCAAGAAGCGCCATGATCAACACCGGGTGCCACATAAGTTTCAAGTGGGCGACAAAGTTTGGTTGCACTTGCAGAAAGAACGCCTTACAGGGCCCCATCGAAATATTCGCCGACTTCTTTATGGGCCATACACCATAACCAAGGCTTTGGGTTATAATTCTTTTGAGCTCAACATTCCTCCTTTCCTTGGCCTGCAACCAGTGTTCAACATGGATCTCCTTCGACCTTATTTCCCACCATGACTTTTGGCGCTTCATCTCCTAGGGTTGGGTTTTTGGATGTCTAGGGATTTTGAAATTCCTATTTATTGTAAAAATTCCTTGGGAGCCTCATTGTAATCATCTTCTTGCGAATGAGTGCAACCATCACATCTCTTCTCAGAGATAAGCCGCCACCATTCTAGCCAGCTTGTTTTCCGCTACATTTTACAGTTTCAACTTATTTCCTTATTGAATAGAAACCAATTTTACTGTATATATGTTATTTTGTGTTGAGCATATTTTAAGCATAATCTGTATTCATTTCCTTCTTCTTATAAAATATGGATCACAAAGTGTATCAAAGCAGAGGTCAAACTCTAGGCTTGAATGGGTTGCAAAGGCCGCATGGTTGTTTGAGAAATTTTACATGATAAAGTATATGCCTTATTTATTATTATTACTTTTGGATGATTTAACTGTGTGTATGAAGACTAATAATGGTTTTGAGAAGGAATGGAATCATGGCTCGGGATTGTCAAATGACAACTAATGTTTGACAAGGCCAATAATTTATGCCAATGATTTTAATGTAATGGCTAATAGTGTTTCAGTGTTTCAACACATAGGACATACTGAAAAGGAGATAGAAGTGAATGGTGCATCATAGTATGGAGGACACCTCACACTTTCATGATGAAGAATATTACAGTAGGTGGGCTAGAGAAACCCCTCCGAATTTGGTAGCCATTGTCTGAAGTCTGAAAGCAGACAATGAAAGGCTCATGAGAGCTCAGGATGAGCAGGCGGAGTTGAATGGAGTGTTACTACAAAGTTTATTAGAGATTCAAAATAACTTGTAGCAAGGGCCATCCACTAGTAATGCAAGACTGTAGAAATCAGAGAAGCTAAAGAGCCCTTTAGATGTCTAGAAGCATGGACTAGATGATAGTAATATAGGAAGGGGTTCTTCTAAGAAAATGTATCGAGATGGTAAAAAAAGCAGAGCTAGTGGAGGTACTTCCACATAGTAATCTAGTGGAAAGACCATTGTAGAGGAACTATCTAGCAACGAAACTGGGTCTATTGTTCCAGCATAAGTGTGCACCAACAAAAATTTCCATATCAGAGCGGAAATAGGCCAACAAAGTAGGAAAGAGAAAAAGTAGAGGAGCATAAGAGAGGACCTCTACAATGTTGGGGTTGTGGAGAGGCACATTTGTTGAGATATTTCTCTCACAAACAACACGACAATAGGAGAGTCTACCATGTTTGGGAGGCTACTATGATCAATGATGTTGCCAAAAGTGTGCCGAGAATATATGCAGTTGTTGAGAATCGACAAGTAGGCCACCAAGATTATGTGGTGGAGCTGGAAGGTATACTTTCCAAGAAACCCATTTCTATTTTGATTGACCGTGGTTCTAATATTAGTTATGTTTCACCTCAAGTTGTTGAAGTGTGTGTTTTACATAGAAATAAACAAGCAAACACATGGTTGGTTAAACTATCCACATGGACTAAGAGAAAAGTGGTAGAGGTAATAGAGGCTTGTCGATTTGAAATGAGTGGATTGCACACTCAAGCAACCTTGAATATCCTACCCTTAGGATCATATGATGTGTTGTTAGGCATGGGAAGATTGGTTTTCCATAAGGAAATATTGAAATGTTATGATAAGACCTTAGAGTGTGAAGATGAAGAAGGCAACATGAGTGTGTTGCAAGGCATTCAAAATCCCACATCAATTAGGCAGATATCGACATCATAGCTCAAGAAGTTTAGTAAAAAAGGGTGTCCCTTGTATGCAATACAAGCACCCAATGCAACATAGAGTAAGAAGATGAAGGTTGAGGATCACCTAGTGCTATGGGAGTTTAAATATGTATTCCCAGAGGAGGTACCTAGACTTCCTCCTAAGCGAGATCTCGATTTTTCAATGTTGACCATAATTTCGATCAACATTTCTTAGCTGAAAAAGTATTGCTAGGCTCCCCCTAGTTCACATTGCATGTACAAGTGTCTGTTTCTCTCACTGGGATGTTGTTACACATTTTAATCCTCATGCAAATGAAGCTACATAGGAAGAGAACGAAGAGATAATAGCAAGAACAAGTAGAATATCCATTGCCAACAATTGCTTTGTAGATAATTTTGAACCGACAATTGGCAGAGGTGGAATTTTTCAGCTTGATATATGGAGGAGAAGGTGAATTTGATTTTACCACCCAAGAATAAGCTATTCTAGAATATCTTAATTACTTGGGTGATTGGGATGAAATTTTAAAATCATTCCACATATCCTTCATCATAAACTTGTTATCAACATAGATGGGTGGTAATCACATTAGCATTGGATTCTCGATGCCTTGTGGCTATCCAAAAGAGCAAGTTGTCACTGTCACTACTAAATGTGGTGGTGGAGTTTCAAGAATTGAGCATGAATCTATCAATGCAGGAGATATAGAAGTAGCTCATGAACATATTGTCCAAGAGGCAATCTTGCAAGTGTTTCAAGGAGTCTAGGAAATAGCTCTAATAAAAAGTAACAAAAACATCAAATATTCCTCTGACCAAGATGATGGGTTGATTGTTGAAGGAGATGTTAGAAATTGTTACACACCAAAATGTCACTCTTAAGTGTCACATCTATTTACACCTAAGTGTCACAAGTGTCGTAAAGTGTCGTATGCACCTTATTAAGTGTTGCATGCACTTTTTCAAGTGTCATATGCACCTTACTAAGTGTCACATGCACTTTTCTAACTATCGTCACCATTGACACCATTGAAAAACATTTGTCATAATCCCTAAGTCATTTTGGAAGAATAAACCCATCATTTGAAAGCCAAAAACATGCCTTTTACTTGGAATTTTGACCATCCTTGGAGGATTTTAAAGGTCGACGCTCCCCTACCCATGTATAGGGAGCGTTGAACCCTTACCAAATCTCCCCTGCCCATTCTTAGGGAGCATTGCCAACGCCTCGTGTTCAACCTTGAGGGAGCATTGACCTGGTCAAAGGAAGTTATAACCATCCCACCTTTTTCTAAGGGACAAAATCCAAGGAGATTCAAGTTTGTTTGGGTCAAGGATTCAAGTCACCCTACTTGGCTCCATCCTAGGAAACCTCAAGAATCCAAATCCCAACTCATGGAGAAAAATCCTGAACTATTCCCCAAAAGATCTCATGATGGTCAAGCCTCTAAACTCCATATAATGAGGGAATTTCAAAGGTGAAAAGGAGGAGGAGAAAGGATTTTAGAGAGTCATACCTTTCACCTTGGAGTTTAGAAATAGTTCAGAAGCATCATCATTATGATCTTGGGATATTCAGGCAAGGGTTGGACTAGAGAGCTTAGAGGAATGATAACACAACATCACAAGGTTGTAAGTTTTTCCACGTTTTCCATTATTAATATAGCTTGGCATATTCCCTTCATGTTTGTGTCTTTGATTCATGCATGTCTTTTGTTGTAAATTCATCATAGTTAGATCTATCTTCAATTGACAATATAGTGTAGAGGAAGGTGGTTTCTTCGTGTTCTTTGCATGATCTCTCCTGTTCCTAGGAGCTTGGTAAACAAGGTTAGAGGCTGGAGCAGTGAGGACAATCGTCGTAGGAAGGTAAGTGACCCATATCGTTCTTCTCCTTTGATTGTCTAAGTATATCTAAAGGGAAAGCAGTTACCACTTGTTCTCTTCCACCCCAGATCGAAAAGAACCCAATCCAGGGGGAGTTCAACCTGCCCATAGGGTGAAATTTCTCACAATAGAAAATTGGCAACTCCACTGGGGACGATTGTTCTTGTTCCTAGACCTTTTAATATTAGTTGTCCTTTGATATTTTTCATGTTGATGCTTGTTACCTGAAGTCTTCTTGCTTTCTGGTGAATACGGGCAAACTTTGGTGCTGTTTTAACCACTTTTGGGCATCAACGCTCCTCCACAGTGGCCCATGAAGCATTGAAAACCCTTATCAATGTTCCCTGCTAATGTTCTAGAAAGTGTTTACCATTGTTCAATGCCCTATCTTCCTCCTTACATGAGCATTGATCTCCTCCCCAGGTCAGTTTTCAACTTATTTTACTTATTTCTCCTCAAAATTTTCACTCAGATTTTTGCAGTCGATTCCTCTGAGCTTGGTTATGAATTTTTTTGATTAAAAGAACTACGATCACCAACCTTTCTTGCCACCTTTGATCTTGCAATTCCTTCATAATTAGGGAATAAGCATGAATACCTTAGGCTAACTTGATCCTTTGGTCAAGGTCTATCTTACCACTGGTTTGATCCTCATCATGAATGTTTTCAAACCCCTAATATCCTGATTTCAAACCTTACCTTGAAGTTTTTGATTCTTGCTGCTCATATTTGAGGTCTTCAAACAATGATTTATTTTCTCTTTCACCATTTTGAGTCCTTGATTGGACAAGTTGTCTCACACTTGATTTCTTTCAGTTCTCATAAAACTTTTGAGTGAACTTTGTTTTTTTTTTTCTTTTTTCTTCGTGTTCCTTTGTGTCAAACATTTATTTGTTTCATTCTCATTGAAATATAGGAAGCATAAAAGTTTTTCATTTGAAAATATTTCATGGCACATACAATCAAACAAAGAAAATTTATGCATTCTTAGGAATTTTGTTTTGCTACATGTTTTTGAAAGAGCTAGTGTTGCATTTGCTTTAAGATTTCACATTTGTTTGATTAGTTTTGCATCATTTCAAAAAATTGCATGATATCGAGTACTTGTTAAGAAGGAAATAACTCTTCTCCTTCTCATAGATAGAATTCATAGAAAGTAAACAATTGCATTTCATTATTTTTGCATTCTATTGGAGTCGAGTCTCACACATCATTAGTTTCATCTTCGTGGACCTTTCTGAGTAACAAAGCCAGTAAAATCAACTAGCATGCTAATAAAATCAACTTGATATTTTTTGGTTCATAGTACACCAACAATAGCATAGGATTAGAATCTTTGGACTAGGAAAGGTGAGTAATTTGTCCAAGATTGCTAAACGAGACTGTAAAACACTAAGGAGTGATCAAGTCCAACTGTCATATAGGGATAATTGGGAATGCCCTCTAACATAGGGGCTAAACATGAGGTTGAAAGTGAAATATTAGAGGACATTACCCCTCCAAAGCTTGACCAATCGTAGCGTAAAGATCACATATTGGGGGTTTTTCTTGAGAAACTATTGGTTTCATTTGGTCTCGGTGCTTCATGAATCCCGAATCTGTTAGGGTCCTAAGGAGTCTTACCAATACACTTGTATTAGGTTCTCTTTAAGAGATTCATACGTAGTTATCCTGCCCATACGTTCAGTCCTGACTTTCAACTGTACCCCCCCCAGAGGCTGACTGCGAGTTGGTAACCTTAGTGGCCTTTCCTAGGTATCTACATACGTGACTGTGCAGGCATTCCCACGGTACCTGGGGCATATTTTGCATCACACTTTCAATACCCTTGGAGGGCGACCCCATAAAGCAAGGGTTTCTTGCAACGAGAAGGGATGTTACATGGAGGTCGGGGTAACTGCTTCTCATATCTTCGTTGACGGCTTGATATCCCGTCTTTGGAAGATCCTTCTATTGTTGCTTGCTTGATTACATGTAGATATTTTTTAGGGGTGTGTGCTTTTATAGTTTGTAGTTTTCATTATGGATTGTTGTTTTACTTTCACTTTGGCCGATCAAGGGCTTCAAAGATCTCACATAATGCAAGGTTTGGATCCCGAAGTTCAAGAACCTCAACATGACCCTTCTTACGAAGTAATGGTCGAAGAACAAACTTATGAAACTGGGAGTGTAGCTCCTGGAAGTGGCCAACATGCAGAAGAACTGGTCACAACCTTTATGGAAGGCCTTGTATATTATGCAAATCCCCCTTTAACTGATCCACTTGGTCCATTACTCATTGAACAACTATGCACCAGATTTCTTGATGCTTATTCTTCTTACTATTTGCCGACCAGTTCAACCACTAGCCAATATTTTTGCATGAACCCATAGAAATTTGGTTTTCCAGAGAGATTGGGAGTTTCACCTCCTCTATCCACAACTCCTGTAGTTGACCGTACAAGAGCGTAGATCACTACTGCTGGTGCTTCTTATTTACTAGGAACATTTGTGACCCAGGTTACTCTGACACAACCACTTGTGAATACATCTCTCTCTGCACATGGGTCGAGTATTATTCATGTTTCACTAAACCCACTTATGCACACACCAAGTGCTTTACTTTGTTGTCCCATCGATCATATGGAAAACAATCAAGTCATTCAAACAACCACATTTACACAAGCTACTCAACCCACATATCCAACTTTACAATTGGGGAGTTCTTCTATACCCTTCACTAGAGGTCAATCTTCAGTTGAGGGAAAACCTTTTGTTGGGGGGAAACCCTCAACTATGAGGAAAAATCTTATGTGGGGGCCACATCAACAAACCTGGGGGCAATCCGCTCATGCAAGTCCTTCCATTCCCATTACTACTGGCTTGTATCCTAGACAACCATATCCAAGAGTTGAAAATCCTTTATGGGGTCAACCTAATTCGGTTGAAATTCCTCAGCAAGGAAATTTTCCCAATCAATCTATGAACCCCATGATTATGACACAATAGCCCCCTCAAATAAAGTATATGGGAGGTCCATCAAGCCAATCACAATACATGGGGGCATCATTAGGCCAACCACAGTACATGAGAGGACCATCAGGTCAACCAAAATACATGGGGGGACCCTCAGGTCAACCACAATACATAGGGGGTCAACCATAGTACATGGGAGGAATATCTATTTTTTCCATCCCATCAAAACCTATATTTGGTCATGTTGGTGTTCCTATGTCACATCGTTACTACTAGTATCCACAGGATAACCGATAACTTCCTTTCTTGGCTACATTAGATCTGCCTGATATTTCATGTTTGACCAATGATCCCATACTACATGCCCCATTTTTTCGTGACACACCTTTGGTGACTTTTGATATGATATGATATGAGACCGGTATAAATATTTTAACTTCGCTTAGGAAATCCACTTCCATCACATATCTGATCATATTCATGAATGTAGGTGGCGGTGACGGCTGATTAAAGCCGTTATTTCGAACCAACTCACTAGTAAATTTGGGTCATTTTGCGATGGTTATTTCGAAGCTCGTGCGACGTTCTGTTGTGGATATGGTGATGAAGCTTGGACCCCCCAAAAATTGCATCACATGTCGTGGAAATTGCGACGAATGTAGGATATCGTTGCCCGAGCGACAACCTAAGGATGTCGTCACACACGAGACAACCTAAAGAGATCATCATGAGAGAGACACCCCAAGGATATCGTCGCATGTGAGACGACCTAAAGAGATCGTTGCAGCTGAGACGA
The DNA here is from genome assembly GCA_009831015.1 of Picea engelmannii. Classification (NCBI taxonomy): domain Eukaryota; kingdom Viridiplantae; phylum Streptophyta; class Pinopsida; order Pinales; family Pinaceae; genus Picea; species Picea engelmannii. The sequence goes on along the minus strand of ML813808.1, from coordinate 79,415 downwards.
CCCAAGGATGTTGTTTCTCACGAGATGGCCCAATGATGTTGTCACACGAGATACGACCTAAGGTGCTCGTCATTCATCACAAGAGAGACAAAATATGCAACGAATCATTGCGATGAACTATCGATACCATTGACGAACTATCAATACCATCGACGACCTAAGGTGTTCGTCATTCGTCGCACGAGAGAAGAACTATGAAACGAATCGTTGCGATGAACTATCAATACCATGGACGAAATATCAATTCCATCAACGATATGAGTCATCGCAAGAGCGACGAGCTTTGAGTATTTAAAAAAAAATGAAAAAATATTCTACTATTCCGTTTGCATGAATCATCCTTGGCACTAATACTATACTCTATGGTCAACCTGACAATAATTTCCTTTAATGTGAATTGATGTTTCCATGTTAGAAAAATTTAACAGAAACATTCATGGTCCATGCTCTTATCTAAGTCATCCTTGATTCATTATATAGATGTACACTAATTACTAGTGAAAGAAATTGACTAGAAAACCTAAGCAGTATACCATACAGGTTATGTGTCACAAGAAAATATGCAGAATTAAAGCAAGTACGAAACAAGGATTAAAAGTGTTTTTTAACAATCTACAAAAAATTTATAATTCCTTGGTGAGGCTTGATCTACAATAGTTGTAGATGTTCTTGACAAGGGAACTCACCAAGGGAAAATGTGTTGCACTAAGAAAAGTGCACTAGTAGTGGAAAACCATGAGGATGCCAAGTTTTTGATATATAACAAATTTAACATGCAGTCTGGGCAGTGTGTTGAAGCACTTAGCTTGAAAACCTTTGATTTTAATATGATGGAACAATTCAGGAAAGGGTTCATGAGTTTGAGCACCTACTGAGTGTGATTCATCATTGCAGAGACCAACAAGATGAAAGTAATGAAGACATTTTTCTATGTAATGTTTAGTAGGGTCTATGTGAAATAGAATTGAAGACTATTATAGGAGAGTGGTTAACCATTTCAAATAGGGTGTTCAATAAATTTGCGATGAGATAGACTGAAAAAAAAAAACTTAAGAAAAATGAAGGTTTTGGTAGAATCGTTTCCAACTGTGGAAGAAATTGAGCAACTTTTGAGTGCCTTAGAGGAATGAAGCACTAATTTCAATGACCAAGCAATGGTTGAATAAAATACATCAACAGATTTGGAACATGTTGAAGTGTTGGAGACATAGTGGTGTGGTGTTACACCCAACCAAGTGTTGGCTAGCCAAGTTGCTAAGTGTATTAAGGCAGTTCTTGATGAAGCATTTGAGGTGACACATGATTTTTTGGATGAACTTGGTTGTTTCACGATACATGAGGAAGCTGATGGTGAACAAGAAAATAGTGCCAACAACCATGAAAGTGTGTACATCATGTGACAAAAATATCAGAACCGAGCATCAAGAAAAATCAAGTAATTTTGGAATGAGTTTCAACTTTCAAAAGAGAGTAGATTCCACACAACTAGATTGATGGATGTGGAAAAGAGCATACCATGTCCTATGAAAAAGAGACTATAATGCATACCATGTCCTGTTGAGCCTTTACTATTGTCAAAGTATCAATAGGTTGGAGTCCACTAATTTTTGCATGAGCCATTGGTACAACATCTAGAGCATATGCAAATGCACGAACTGCATACTATAGTAAATAAAAACAGAATTATATTTAGTTTTTAGTAAAAACAAAAAAACAATTTTAAGACATACATAAATAAATCCTAATAGAAATTAAAACCAACAATATTACAAATAGTAAACACCATTGATATTCTTTTTTGGAAAAGCCATATGAGAGGAGATTAAATAGAAACACACACACACATCTCAGATGTGATGGCCTGAATAAGCTCCTCTTGGTTTCGAGAATAATTTATTGGAGCCGTATGATATTGAAGCAAACCTCCCTCGATCTAAAGGAGCAACAACGAAGTCAACAGTGACTATGTTGTTGCTTCGTTGGATTGAGAGAGGTTTGCTCCAAGAATAAACGACTCCAATAAATTTTTCTCTACTGAACAAGGCCAACCATGTGAAGGTGGAAGCTCCTATGGCCCCTCCCTCCCCCTCACATCACTCTCAATTCTCCAATACCCAATCTATATTCTAATAAACAAATATGCATTAAAAATATTCAAAATTGATTAAAAGTGATTGTAAAGCTATAAATGAGGTTTATCATTCAAAGGCATATGTCATAAAAAATAGTTTTTATAAATGAGATTTATCATCCAAAATATGTTCCAAATATACTAGCTATATAATGTACATCAATCTATCTTAAAAAATTATTATACATCATAAATTTCTTTTAGTCTTCTTTAGTTTTCTAGTCCAGTTCTTCAGTAATTCATAAGCCTACATGTCTTCATTTTCTAGGGGCTCTTCAACAAATGTTGTTGCTTCAGTCCTCTCACGCCAAGCACACCTAGTCTCATACCCATGGTGTGGAGGTTTCTTTGAGAGGACATCACCTAAAAAACAAAAAATATTAAATTTATATATGGCCAATTTCTAAATATCATTGAAGTAGTTCATTAATATTAAAAAAAACCTCTACAATGTAATTATTTACCTGGTCCACTAGCAGGCACCGTTGGAATGGATGCCTACTCTTGATATTCAGGTCGAGGAGGCTCAACTACGACATTTTCTGCCATTGAAATGACAAAATTTATAAGGACAAACCCATAAATGTATAAGTAATAAAAATTAGAAGTACAAAATTTATAAGTACAAAATTATTAGGTATATGATTAATATACAATCATTTTATTGTCATGGGCCTCAGTCACAAGAACCTCATGGGGATTCACCCCATTGGGATGGGGCTGCTCAAGAGCACCATGATCTTCTGGCCGTGCTGCACTATCAACGCATTGTTGTCCAGTACTAATGTTTTCGTTGATAGTGTTGCTCCCTTGATTAAAACAAAGTAAGACATTAAAGTTATGGATGATATCAAACATTTATGTATTTTATATGTAATTAAAGGTTAATGTGGATTGATTTTTATTTACCTTATCCTGTAAACTGGATCTTGGGGTCTTCCCCATGCTTTTCCTACAATCAACGAAAACTTTATAGCCATACTTGTAACCAAGTTGGAGGTCTTCCTCCATGGTCTTTGTTCCAAAGTCATCGCCTTGCATTGCATAAGAGTATGTATTTTTAATGTTATTGGATGCAATTACTTGAAAGTTGTAAGGTGATACAAATAATATTGTTAAGATGTTTGGGTACTTATGATTCATGACTGTAACCTCGAGTAGCCACCCTCGCTTAGCTTGTGGTGGCCATGTTTGACAATCCTTTCTATGGTTTCCTTCGAAGTGTTAGGCAACCTATCATCAAAAGTTTCAAGTATGTTATATGCCACACTTTTATTTAGGTCTAAATAAAACTAAAGGTATTGAATTCAAAATATTGTAATTTACCTTGGGGTACTAGTTATTTGTTCTCTTGTTTTTCTCAATTTATTTTCTTTTGCATCATCAATGAGTGTCTTCCACTCCCTATTTGGAATCGAGGGAGGGCACTCATACCTATGGTTGTCTGCCAAGTTTTTTCTATACACATCTCGCATATATTTTAAATATTCTCCCACTGCAGAGGCAACCACTTTTTTATTGAAGGTCTCTACTCCAAAGAGGCCTTCAAGATAATCCAAAAGTTCTTTTTTGAGGTTGTAATTATGACAATTCCACCTTGTGCATATGGTTTCCCCAAAAATCAACAAGGCCTTTCTCTTCAAGTGCCTATAAAAATGGTCATTTCCTACACGAAAAAATATATGATCCTTAATTTAAAAATAATAATCTAGATGATGTATGTTTGAGATGGACAACACGAAACAATTAAAATATGAAAAACTACCTAGGAGTCTTATTTGTTTTAATGGAAGTCTATTATCGTTGACCGAAAATTTGCAAGGAAGGGTCCCCTTGCTGGTCACACTTCTAGCTCCTGGAAATGCACCCATATCAACCACATCATCAACATCATCTCTGTCACCACCTCTACTAGAGCCTGATTGCTTTGTGGATGCTTGGTGGTGTGTATCATGTCTTCCATATAAAGGTGTGGAATATGGAGAAGTAAACAGTCTAGAAACTATATGATGACCCGCGTCATGACTTTGTGGTGTCTCTGTAGCACCACTACTACCAACACCAGGCTGAACAAGTTCCAAATATCTCTATATAAGAAAGATTTTTTTTTTTCGTTAGACAATGTAAAAGTAAAAAAAACAAACTATCATAATTGAAATTATCAGTACATAAAAAAATCACTTTAAATTATGGTTATTACCTGATATGTCCTAAGCCGTGTCATAACCAAATTGGTCTTTTCTATGACGTCAGGAGTTTGATCCGCACAGTCTAACAAGAAAACAAGTTCCTTGTTCACTTTAATGATCTTCTTTTTAATCATTACCATTGGATCAAGGGATGAATACAACTCCTCGTCGTCAGGGGAATCATGATCATCATGGCCCGTAGACTACATATTTCAACAAAATCAATGTTATTTCAATTATATAAACAAATGAAATAACTAATCGTCACACAAATAAAATTATATAAACAAATAATAAAATTCATGTAAAATCAAAATCGAATTTGTTAATCGTTTACATGTTTTGTGGCTACCCCTTTTCCACAATCATCCTGCCACATTGTAATATAATTAGATCTCTGAAACATTTTAAAAAATGTTAATGATAACAAAAAACTGATTGCCACACAAATAAAATTATATACATAAATAATAAAATTCGCATTAAGTGTAAATAAAAATTGTTAATCGTTTACATGTTCTGCGACTGACAGTTTTCCACTATCAACCTCCCACATTATTATAAAATTGGGACCATGAAATATTTCAAACATTGTTAAATATACAAAAAATATAATGCAATAAGTAGAGGTTTCTTAAAGAGGTGTTGCATAAGCACCCACACACTATTAGTTGATGTTTCTATTCGATTCAAATGGTAATCCACTAATATCTCTTCCCTAGGAGCTATCTTTTTTTATCGCGCACACGACTAACTGATTCCCTTCGCGTCCCTCATATATGCATTTTTTTTGCTTGTTTGTTGTCCTGGGTCAAGTGTTGTTTATAAACCCTACGATATTGTTGGCTTTAGGCCTTCCATCAATATAGATAGTCACTTCCTTATTTTTATCGTTGTTTATTAGTTGTATATAATTTACGGCGAGTGCATATCTCCGTATACTTTGCATTTACCGAACCATCTACATCCAATTTTTATAATTGTAACATGATCCGACATAGTCCATCAATTCGGTTACTGTATTGTATTTTAAAGTTATGCCATCCATGGAAAATAGCCCCAGACCATGCAGGGAGGATGGAGCAATGCAATAGGTCCTATTGTTGACAATGAAGTCAGTGTCTAACAGAGGTAGTTACTTAGGTACCCATTGTTTCACCAGATTCTTATACCTAAGTGGCACCTCTATGTCTCCTATGCTCTCATCATCATAAGAGCATGATCCTCCTTTGGCAAGAAAAAAATTCCACGCGTCTACGGAATTTTCTTCTGACCTTTTTACCTCTGGTCCTTGTTTGCGTATCATATCTACTAGATGTAGTCGCATTTCCCTTTAATTGTCCTGAGCTTCCCTCACTTAAGGAAGAGATATCTGACAGGTACCTTTTTGGTTGTACCTTCAGTCAATCGAATTAGATACATAGTTAGCCAAGATTGTAAGAATATAGTGAGATATCTAAAATGACACAATGAAATCACCACCTCTCCTAATTGACTTAACCACATTGGACCTCTACTAAGCAATTAAAGAAGTTATTTTTTGTTTTCTATCAAAGTTCATCTATTTCAAACTTAGTTTTATGCTAATTTTGAGTGACAAGGTATGCAAGAGGGCCAATAAAATTTGACATAGACATGTAATGGAGGAGATGGATAGAGGAAGACGAAAAGGATGAGGAATGAGAGTACAAAAACAAAGGAGAATTCTTGCAACTAGTCAATTGAGAACTCAACATTTGTTGGTTGTTGAAGAAGCAAGAAAGAAAAAGGGGTCAAATACGTTTGTTTCCTCATTTATTGAGATTTTAGACAAGCCCTCAAGGACAAGCCAAATTTCTAGACAATTGACAAGATGACCATAGAAACATGAAGAAATAATAAGCATTATTTTAATCTTAAGTTTACTAAGAGTGAAAGGCCCACCAAGAAAATCATTGAAGATGAAAAAACTGTAAATTCTCTTTAGGACCAAGAAATTATGCTAAATCTTCTTAATTATGCTTCTGAATTATATATGTGATTGCTTGTAGTCTAAAGTTAGCACTAAAGCTAGCCATACAACGTTTAGGAAGGAGATCCAACGACTGAAATTCTCTTTATTATTTGTGGGTTACCTTTTGACCTTACCCCCAACACTCTCGGTGAAATTTTCATGATAAGCAATGTGGATACGCCCAAAGTTTTTGAAATCCTCAAGTAGGCACTTGATGAAGTATGCCCATGAAGTTCAAACTTACATCATTGAATGTGCAAGGAATCTTGGGAGACACTTGACATACTCATTTGTAGAGCTATTTTTTCTTTAAGCCTGATATTTTGTTCTCATAGGAGGTTACTAGCTTGATATTTTTGCTTTAAGTCACATCTCTTTGTTACATGGTTTCTAGCTAAGGGAATATCATTACATTATGAATGATGAAGGATGGGGAGGTTTACTTGTGGGCTATCCCCTTGGATAACCTTGTCCATTATTGATAGTGGACATGATGCCCATGCTTGATATTAGATCACTGTATTGTTGGTAGGAACTGTGTGGGGGTTTTGCTCCATTGATGCCCCCAATTATTACATAAACAAAGCCTAATTGTGGGAATGTATGTTTGATTCCCTCTTCAATTGGTGGATTGGGATGGTGCTTGTGTTTGGTGCCTTGTTATACTTTGGGTCTATAGAAAATCATGCTTAGCCACTTGTAAGTTGGTGCTTGGCATTTTGGACATCAATCTTAAGAACAAATCATTAGAGATAATTAGATAAGATAATTTTATTATTTTTTAACAAATGACCCAAAAGAGTAGATCAATGGGACTATGAGGTACAATTAGTGTAATGTGTTGTAGGAGTGCTCTAGGTTTCTCCAATAGCATAAAATGAACAAAGAATACATGACAATCATGTCTTACATTCCATGCGAGTGTGGTCTAGTAATTTGCAATGAGGTTATTGAGCTTGTATTACAATAGTTGATTGGGTTCAAATTCCCCTAAGTGGGCATGGAAGAGTCCAAGTGCAAGTCATGGGTGATTTTGATGTCATAGATACACCCCTCATGGTGCGATGGATTAGCTAAAGTGATTCTATAAGAAGTATCCCCCCCCAAAAAAATGTGAAAGAAAATTCTATAAGATGTTAAGAGAACAAGATGAAGAAGAAGAGAGAGAGGAAGAAATATTTGCCACTAAATTTATCATTGAGAAGGCATTGATTCTGTTATCACTCTGTAATTTTCCTTGGCTGTGAGAGGAAAACACAGAGGTAACCAAAGACCAACTTTCAGATTGGAAGCTAGCCCTTCCAACCTAGAGAGGGTTCTCTCTTACAACTCAGTCACCTAGTTTCACCTCAGTAACTGGTTGTGTAATCAGTACAATGGCTAGATCTTCTATCAAAATCAAGGTTTTTAAAAATATTGTGGTAGGGCTGAGAAAAAATCCATTGGGCATGGAGTCAGGGTTAAAGATATCAATGAAGCAGGTTTCCAAGACTGGGTTTATGAACTATCAATATCATAGGAAAGGGATACATAATCACAATAGACATAAATGAGTTGTAGTAGGGTAGAGGAAAGAGATAAAAAGATCAGCCATAACAGAGCATCTAGCACTGAATGAATTCTGCTATAACATTAGAAAGACTGATGAAATCTAAAAATACAGAGCATACAAGATAAATTCTGTATCAATCAGAAAAATGGAAAATGAAACTACAGAGCATCAAACATGGATGAATCCTATAGAATTTCATTGGAAATAAATACAAATAAAAACAGACTATAGGAAACTGTAACATGAATCTATGAGCAATAGGTCAAGTCCTTCTGCTTGGTAACTTTATCCATAAAATTAAATATCTAATACACGATATGCCAAGGAGTTCACTCATAACCAAACCCCCTCCTCATTTTTTCCTTCATCATATATAGTCTAACATTACATGGAATCTCAAAGGATTCAAAATCTTTAGGTTTTCCAAATTTAGAAGAAGTTACAACAGAATAATAACAACTTCCAAACTAACTGCTAGATTCTAGGGTTTAGTTTTTGACTTAATTAATACAAGCAACTCATAACAAAATATATGAGTGTGGTGGAAAAATAGGTGGTATTTCTAGTCACCATAATGATTTGGCATGATCCCTCCAGCTGGTAGTCGAATTAATCCTAATCTGTGCTGACTGTACACTTTCACAATGAATCTAGCCATGGCGCTGAAAAACTGTCTCAAATTTTCTTAAGCTGCTTATTTTGACTTTTCTACCAAATGGTGAACTGGGTTGTGATGATTTTTTTCAGCAGGTTAATATAATTATTATGCTTCTCCACAAAAAAATTGGGCAAAACCCAGTTCATTATTTTTGGGAAAAACCCAAAATGGTTGTAGGTGATGGTGACTTATTTCTCAAAAATCGTGAAGCATTTTGACTTGAAATTAAAAATATTTGTTCATATTACCCTAATGCATTTTCCCTCAAAATTTTGTGGCAAACGGGTGCACATTTTGGGAGATATGATAAAAATACACTTTCACTACAAAATTGTTGCTACAGGAAATTTCGTAGCGTGCCAAATTCCCTACGAAATATCTGTTTTTGGGCTTTCTTTTTACCTTGAAATGTTCTACCACTAACTATGACACTAAAAATCATGATAGAAAACTATTTTGGAGGTAAAGTGGTGTTTTGCAGCGATATGACATAAATGATGTGATGCTGCGAAATGTTAAGAGTTTTTGCACCGAGCTTCAAATTGATTAGCTACAAGACATAAAAGTACATACTTGCTTTGAAAGCTTAGGAAACCTTTCAACATGACATGATGTGACCTATGAAACCAATTTTTTTTCCAATTCAACCTTTACTTTTTTCCATGATGAATAATACACTTAATTCAACCTTTAGTTTTTTCCAATATTTTCAATTTTTTTGCAAAACAAATTACACTGCCAACATATTTAATGTTTGATTATGTCATCCAGAGAATGTCCAATTTCAAGAGGACAAGGGAAGTCTTTTCATGCAAACAAATGACTATTTATGGGGCCCTTAGAGGAGGCAAAGCCCACTCCAAGAGTACAAAATGATTGTGCTCTCTTCTAACATAAGAGGCTCAGGGAGTGTCTATAAAAGAAACTATGTAAACCAAATTGTAGCAGCAAATAACATAGAGATGATTTCGATTTAGAAAATAATTATGGTGGTTGTTAGGGTAAAATAACTGCTAGTGTTTACTCTTCATGGATGGAGTTTTGAAGCTTTCAATCTAGAGGGGAAATCTAGGGGGTTATTGGTAGGATGACACAAGTCCCTTTGATTCAGGAGTGTCCCCTTTTTATAAAATACCACTAGTCTCGAGTTGTTCTCCCCATGTTTAGATTCAATTTTAAATTTTATTAATGTCTATGAACCTTTTTAGTGTAGGGAAGGTTTATGGGATTCCTTTTTTGGGAACATGGATTTGAGAAAGGATAATTTAATAATGGAAGGTGATTTAAATATCACCTTGAGCCTAGGTATATGTGAGGGGCAGATAGAAGAATGGACACCATGGCCAAATACCTCCTACAAAATATTGATGATGAGGTGATGACCCACTAGGTCTATGAATCCACACTAGGCATCCTTAAATAAGTAAAGGCTACACTATAAGCCTCTAAAAAGAGACTTCAAACCCTTTTGTAACTCCATATTTTAAATACTTCCCTATAACAGTTATTATAAACATTTGAAGGATTATGTTTTCTAGTTCATAGGTTCATTGGTTTTGTTTTCTACGTAGCTATACCACTATTCCACTTTTTGAATTTTGTACTTCGCCTTAGCCTTCACCTTGTAGACAAATACTATAGCCATATTACACACAAGGTATTCAACACATAATATTATGTTCTAAGACTTAAACCTTTCTGCAAATATACATAGTCAGATTCCAAACAACTCAAAACTATCCCTCATAACCATTACGGGTCCGCTCCAAGATATGGCCCACCAAACTCCTTTGCAGCCTCTGAAATGTTACCAACCATCCGATTGGGTGATCGGATTTCAAAATAAACAAAAAACGAATTTTGGTTAGAATTTTGGTCACGCTCCACCGTGTTAACCTCCTTTTTGATTCTCACCCCAATATGGATATTCACCGTAGATTTAAACCCTTGCTACAATCGACAGTTACCATTTAAAGCTTTGTCAACCCTTTGTTCTTCAACTATGTCGGGGTTGGATCCATCCAATCGACGACTATTATAAACTTTTTATCTCATATAACAATACCTGTAGCATCTTTACCTTTGTTAAACTCCTACATTCACCTACAACAAATCCTCAGGATCACTGACCCTTACAGTGGTCAATGATCACTATAATAGTCCAGAACTTGTTCAAAATAAAATGTTTTCCACAGAGTCTTTTCCACTACAACACAACACACGTAGAAACATATAAATATGCAACAAAATCTCAATCCCTCATATCCCGAGACTTGCAAAACCAATTTCCATAGATATTTTACACACCAATACACATCATAACCCTAATAATAATGGTTTAAGTCATCATAAACAAATACTTCTTTAGGTTAAGCTCGAAACATAGCTTTCTGCTATTATATTAGCTCAATGAACTATACATAAGTTACATAAGGCTCTAAAATGCCTTCTTCGACCTTAAACATTCAATAATTCCTCCTCTTTGTTCTAATTACTCTATGTTGGCCTATTTTCTACCTTTTGGCCTGATTATACAATGAAGGGCCAACCACACTTTAGCCAGTTTTCCTTTCTTTGGCTCACTCGACCAACCTGGCCTCACTCTGTCCTCTCTCTAACTAACCCCAAGACTTACAATACATATACAAAAGGGTTCTGAAATGAAAATTGTTCAAATCCACGAATAACTCAACAATATCCTAAAGATCTTCTCAAATCCACAAATTTCTCCAAAATATCACTAAGATCTCTCTAACTCAATCCACAAACCTGATCTTAGGATTGTACAAATATTCAAGAGATGTACTCACTCTAAAATATCTCAACAAACCAATTCTCACTTAGTCATGTTCTCATACATTTGAGAACAATTACAATTTAAATCATCACCAACTCCTTATCCTATGTATCTTACTCCTTACTCATCAAAACATAGGAAATTACAAAAAAATCAAGACTTTGGGAACCAACTCCCTTGAAAACACAAGATCTCCTAGTCTAGGCAATTGTACAATAATTTGGAAATAGTATGCTCCTGCATCAGACTCCCCAAGTAAGAAAATGTACATGATCTCCTGATCATGAGTTATCACTTAGCGACTCCTGGATCCCATACTTTGTGTTGAATTTCTCCACTTGCTTCATTGCTATTCTGTTGCCTTGTTGTTGCTAACTGCAACTCTCCCAGATTCCATTTCTTATGCTGTAATGCCCCACTGGCTTTGCTTTGGAAATCTGATTTTGTTGCTTACTTCTCTCTACTGCTTAATTTATTAATTTCTCTACTGATGTAGATCTTCCTTTCCTCTTCATGTCTGCTTTGAGACATCTTCACCATCAACATCCTCATTTCTTCAATAACATTATCCAGTCTATCCTTTGGCTGGTACATCTCTTTACTCTGCAATCTGTTTTCCTTTTGCTTCTCCTTGTTGTTGTTGTTGTCTACTAACTGTTCCAATCCTTCATTCTGCATATCTTCAAAAATTTTAATTTGAATTTCACTTGTGCCACCGATGATGTCCACTATCTGATACCCAATCTGCCTCTTGCTTCCATATTCTTGTTGGATACTGCAATTTTCCATTAGTTGCTATACCTTTCCTTTACTTATATCTTTAGGACTTTTACTCAGAATACCTCTTATGTCAAAGTAATTTGACACTTTCATCTGCTCTTCCAACTCTCCAACATTCATGCAGTCTTCATCAATCACATCATTTTCAAGCCATTTTTCAAAAAATATCATCTCCTCTTCAAGATTCATGACTGAATGTTGAAGGTGAGTTTTACATTCATCATTTCTATGTTCACCATGTTCATATATGCCCACACTCTTTGAATTAATTTGAACATTAAAAATTCTATCATGATTAATCATGTGTGAACATTCCTCACCTATGGCTGCATTTTCTTTCCTTATGGAATCCCGATTACTCATCAAATTCTCTAAAACTTTTAATTCATCCTCAAAATCAATGAGCATTATATCAAAGTGTTGTCCTCTTTCTTCCTTTATGACAAAATTTAGTATATGTCTTCCTTCTCTTCCTTCAATACCTGCAACAACATACCAATGATTACTTTTAAAAACATGATACTCTAAAGTCTTTGTTGATTCTTTTAATACTATTTCTCTTTGTTCAAATGCAACATCAATTCTCTGATTGGCTTCTCCGCCTAACTCAGATTTGTTCAACAGTTTCTCTAGCAGCTCTATCTCTTCATTCTGTTTTAAAATCATTGCATCAGAATTCTCCTCTTCTTCAACTTCTTTTTGGCCATCTTCATGAGCCAAATCTTCTTTGTTTTATGCAACAATAAACTCCTCAAACTATCTTCCAACAATCCATTTGTTTGGTAGTGTATGGTATTCCTCTTGGCTATCCTTATAAGACAATCTTACCTCATTTTATGCAACAATAAATTTCTGCAACTGTCCTTCATTTGCTTCTTTTGCAACATGCATATGGGATCCACCATGAAAATATTCATGAGGCATTATGGCCCCATCCTCCATCAAAATGAGTTTCTGATCCTGCCTGCTTGAAATGTTTTTATACATTTCTTTTTTTTCCTTTTGAATGTTGACAACTTCACCTGCTAAATCTGCAACCACACACAATATGTCAAAAATAAAACATTATTCCTTTCATCCTTACTTGTCAGCATATCCATATGCTGATTTGAACTCTTCAAAGAGCTCATGAGACTTCCTGCAAGTCTCTCTTCCTCTTCATTCTCCAAACAATCTATAATATCCACAATAGATCTTCTCTCAACATCATCCTCTCCAAGGATGTCATCTTGCTCTGGTTCAAAATAGTGAAATCCTTCTTTTTTCTGTAAATGGCCTAAATCTGAACTTAGCTGTTATCAGACTAATCGGTAGGTGCGGACACTAACAAATCTCCCTAGATCCACCTGGATCTAGAACAAAACAAGACAGGACATGACTCTTTCCCTAAATTTTGACCATTGAATTAACTAGTAGGAAGGAACAAGTAACATACCTTTATATTGCTTCCTAGGGTCTCTGTTGCTCCCGCTTCACTCCAGTTCTCTCATGAGGTCAAGACCAAGACAACACAAACCAAGCAAAGTGAAGATAGAAAAATATATTCAACAGTCAACTTATGTGTATGATTAAGGAATTACACAATAAAGTGAGAATAGCTTTATGGGAAAGGGACATGCCACTGTATCATATAGATTGAAAGTAAAGATTACAACCTGATCGCCTTGATGTCGCAAGCTTCCTTTTGATGGATCTTGGCTCCAACACACACACTTGCTCAATCCTTGTATGAAGAAGATCAAATCCTCTTGATAGACTTGCTAGAGTCTCCAAGCTACTGTTCAAGCTAAGTCCTTCACACAATTCTTTCACCAATTATCCAATGAATCTTGCTTAACCTTTTCCATGAGAATTCCCTCAATATATAGGAGAGAATGAGATAGTTAATTGGATAAGAATGATCCCAAAATATCAGGGAATCCAGTACAAGGATAACCATTCAAATGCCAACCCATTCTTCTAGAAGATTCCCTTCTAGAAACATCGAGAATTCATCTTTTTCCATGCTTTAGAAAGAGTTCGCACCCTGGCTATTCAACACAGTGCGAGAAGTTCGCACCCTGGCTATTCAACACAGTGCGAGAAGTTCGCACCCTGGCTATTCAACACAGTGCGAGAAGTTCTCACCCTGGCTTAAGGCAGCCTGCGAGAATCAGGCATTCTCGCACCCAAATATATTAGCAGCCTGCGAACCTTCTTCAAAAATGAGTTTTCTGGGAAGAGATGAAAGTAAATTTTCACAGGAGAAAGTTATTATGAAGAGCCTGAGTACACCATCATCAATACATCATCATGATGACCAAAATCATGGGTAACAGAATGCCCCCCAAAGTATGAGGTTGGAACCAGTGACAACCAAAAGACTTTGTAAGCTGCATGTGTGTGTCAGAAACCAGGAGCACACCTAATCGGAAACCTGCGAACAACCAAGCATCTGCAGAATATCATATATACCAATTCTGAGGTAGGAATTCCCATACTCAAATCATAGACGAATGACATTGTATACATAGGTCATGGACACCAATCATACACTGTGGATCCAAGCCGTCAAAATATAGCATAGCCACCAGGAATACACTATGGATCTATGCGAGAAATTTCAAATTGAGACGACATAGCCACGAGACACACACAATGGATCTATGTGTCACAGATTATACATACTCCATTGCAACCTGGACAAAAGAGATGATATCCAGGGTCTTCAATCTCGTCACCCAAAGTAGGAATCTAACCATGTGATTACATGTGTTGAAGTCAAACATGGCAGAAACCACTTGATTACCGGTCATTGAGGAAACCGTTAACAAGTGCGAGGGAAATCACCATTGATGTCAATGAATCCCAAGGTACTCTAGTACAATCCATCGAATGTGAATGAATGAGTTGAAGTTGAACATCCGATGGAATTTTCGATCAGGGGTCAATAATGTAAACCCACCGTCGAAAGCGAGGAAACCTGCCATTGAGGCATGCAAGCTTTAAGGTACCAAATAATTTTTAAGTCTTGATTCCAGATAATGAGCTGAAGTCGATGGAACAAAACTCGTCACAGGAGGGCCTTGATGTATCCCCCATCAATGACATGAAATGAGTAACAGATTTTGAAGGTGAAACAGAGTATTATGCAAATTGAACCAGACACAGGGAAGGCCGACACAGAGAGAATGGACAACTACAGATGGCCGACTCAATAGAGGTTTCAGATGGACTTCTATTGAACATATGAATGACATGACCAATGATTTGGCAGCATTGACTCAAAGATGACACAGGGAATGACCTTGTAGCAAATCGAATGAGAGGCAAATGGATTTCCCAAACTGGCTTCAAATGATGAATAGGGGGTGTCATGTTTAAGAGCGACACTTACTGCCAATCAATACGAAGATGAAAACATATCCCTTTCCCAATTCCCCCCCCACCATTTCTAGCGAGTACCCCTTTATTTTTACGCAAGCTTGAGGAGGATAACATATGCTTGTTGATATAAGCTTACTTCGGACAAGTCCTTCGGAGTATGTTTAACGAACCCTAAGAAGGAGTGGTTCGGTCCCATTACGGGTCTGTCAATGTTTGTTTAACGAGTCCAAAGATAGAAAACTCAAAGGTTTTTCATGATTATAGAGTCTGGAAAAACACTTAAAAGAGAACTCTCTCAGTTTATTTTTCGTAAAATAGTCTGGATGAGACCGAAAAAGAGATAAATTATCGCTCACTAGACGCTTACCTCAGATACTTTATCGAGCGTGAAAATAGCAAGGTCGCTCGACTATCTTTTCATGTTTAGAGAGTCTGAAAAGAGCTTAAAGAGGACTCTAGGGTGGGTTCCTTTTTCGTATAACCTTGTTGAGCCCGAAAAAGTGATAAAAGTATGCTCGATTGCGTTATCATGTATTTATGAGTGCAAGAACGGACAAAGACCACGCTCGAGGTTTTATACAAAAACCATAAAAAACAATCAAAACACGCGATGACAAAGAAAAAATATGTCCGCATCTCTGTACAGGAACCTCGAAGTCATTGTGCCTGCAAAATTTACACTCAAAAGGACATTAGGGATTAGGGTTAAATAGATTAATAATCATAAAAAAACCAAATAACATGGTAAAAGTAAATATAAAGGAGTAAAAACTCTTTTTACCATATCATTTTCACTTTTCCACTATTTGAGCTCAAAAACCCCTCTTTTACCCTCAAATTTTGGCGTCAGATTGCGGGAGTTACAAGCATCCATTCATCGAGCCGTCAGCGACAGTGAGGTAGGCTCTTTGTCCTCTACTCTTTCATGGTTTAATTTTGCATTTTCACTGGTTAAAAATTCATTTTTAAGTTGATTTTATGAGCCCTACTTGCGCTCAACCATTCTCGCAGGTGGGCTACACGGGACCTGCAAGAATGGGTCATTCTCATAGGTGATCCCACAACAGCCTGCGAGGTTCTCTCACCGTGCACAAAGGGAACCTGCGAGAACCGCAAAGCTCAATTTTTTTTTTTTAAATTTACCCAATGAAAGAGAACCAAATCATGAATATAGTTGCTAATCTTCTTTTTGTGCTTCTTATGCAGATAATTGGCCATCAAAATGGTTCTTGAATGGCGTGAAAGGGAGCACAAAGAAGACAATGCAATTGCCGGAAATCATCCACCTACTATTGCTGCTTTGAGAAACTGTGGCCTCCTGAAGTACTTTTGTATCCTGGGCATGAGGGCCCAAGTCAGGTTATTAGAGTACCTGGTGCGTATGTGGGATCCCGATCAATAGGTATTTAATGTGGGGGTCCACACACTGTCCTTAGATATTGAGGACATTTACTTTTTGACTGGATTGTCATGGAGGGGGTACTATGTGAGCCTGACTGGTAACAGAGGTGGTGGGCTGCCCATGAGTGAGTATTGCCATTTACACTGTGTTCCCGAAGCAGAGAGAAAGAAAGGAAAAGTAGTTATTTGGGGGGTACGAGATTTGACCCTCCGTACTATCTTGTTCACCATAGCTCAGATGGCAGGGAGCTCTTCCCCTCACATGGCGCTACAGAGTTACTTCTAGTACGCTATAGAGTGTACTGAACCTCGGGTTTTTAACTAGGCAGATGCAATGCTTCATAGCATAAAAAGGAAGTTGACCAAATGCAGACGAGGCAACCTGAAGCAATTCAGGTACGGATCTTTGCTAGTGTCCTTATTCCTTGAGAGGGTTCCATTACTGAGGCTACAGGTTGAGTGGAATTTACTGGCTCCCAGGGATCCAAGGATGCTGAGATGGTGTCAGCTTATGGCCTGACACGTAGCTGGACTGATCATCAAGTATGATGATACCTTCTTTGATTGGCTTCAACCACAATTGTTGATGATTGACGATTATGCTTATGCTGGGTTGGATTTCCGAGGAGATCCGGAGTTAGTACTGCCAGAGGATGCTCAGTGGGGGGAACTTGGTAAGAAGTACACACATTTTTTTCTTTTTAAATGTTTTTGTGAATTTTTATCATATTCAAATGTTTTTGTTTTATAAGTTCATCCAAAGACTAAATACAAAATTCATTTTTGATGACACAGATGTTGGACCTTACCGATCTTCTGGTACTTCTCCCATTCATCGGCGAGGAGAGGTAGCAACAGTGCCACAATATGCCGAGGATTATCAAGTGGTGGAACAAAATCTAGAGGGCCTGACCACAGATATCCCAGACATGCCTCTTGAAGAGGTTCCACGATGCGATCAATGTCATACTGTAGGAGTGTCAGGGTCCATGAGTCGACTGCTCCATAGAGTTGCTTGGGCAGTCGTGTGTTACCGTGATCGTCATCCATGATGTCACTTTATAGAAGCTATGCGCTTCAGATTTTGACATTTTGGTCTTCGGACAAAACTTTTTGTAAAAAACTCTTTTGATCATTATATATATAGATAGCTTCTACCGGTTTATAATGTATTGTGTGAATATTGATGTGATTGATTTATAAATGATTCAAATGTCTGTCTAATACATAATTAGCCAATGCATCTGTTAATGTATTTAGACATCTAGGAATATGTTGATATTCAATGTTGATATTTTTACAATTTTTTTTGTAAAAAACTCTTTTGATCGTTATATATACAGACCACTTCTACCGGTTTATCATGTATTGTGTGAATATTGATGTGATTTATTTATAAATGATTCAAATGTCTGTCTAATACATAATTAGCCAATGCATCTGTTAATGTATTTAGACATCTAGGAATATGTTGATATTCAATGTAATCAAAATAACGTTCCAAGAGGCGAATTCGCAAATACACCCGTAACAAAGTATGACTCCGAATAGTATAGACATTACTTAACTATAGTACTACAAGCTGCGAATCGAGTCGCACAACCAAATGAGGGATTTCAAGTGAGATAACATCAACCAATAATTCAATAATGACGCTATACTCTGCAATGTTGTTGGTCGCACGACCGAGACACACACCTCGTAAGGAGACAAGTTCGTTTGTAGGGGCGTAAATTGCCCACGCAACGGAAGCAAGATTCTGAGTACTACGGCTAGCGCCATCAACAAATCCAATATAGGGTAGAGAAGACTACGACATCTGGAAATCAAACACAACGTCACATAAGGGCAGAGACCAGATAACGACAAAAACAAGCTATAGTAACACACAAGAAGTATGATACAATAAAAATTCAAGTACTCGTGCACAGATGATTTTATGCATAGTACTTCTTCAAGTACAACCCATTCCTGGGTTCACTCAAAGGGATACCATCGTAATCTACTAACTCATAAGCTCCTTTTTCAAAAACTCGTCGAACGATATAAGGACCTCGCCACATGGCTTCGAATTTCCCAGATCCTAACATATCTCAATCTTGTTCATAGAGAAGAAAAATATCACCTTCGGAGAAAACACGAGGCTTGACATGCCTGTCGTATTGGGCCTTGACACACTTTTTCTGAGCTTCTATGACTAGGGTGGCATCGAGTCGAGTTTCGTCTAATCACATAAGATACAACAGACATACTTCCTCAGCAGAAGTGTTAGGTAGGAGTTCAACAACTAGTTTTAAAGAGGGTATCTCGCATTCAATAGGGATAATGGCTTCCACACCATAGACTAACCGAAAAGGTGTAAACCCAGTAGCGGACTTGAAGGATGTCCGGTACGCCCATAATTCTGAAGATAACATTGTGTGCCAACTTGTTTTATGAATCCCTATCATTCGTCGGAGCATAGTTATGAGAACTTTGTTAATCGCTTCGACTGGTCCGTTGGCTTGTGGATAATAGGGCGTTGAGTTATCATGGCGAAGACCCAACTTTTCCATAAGTTCAGACACCATAAAATTCCTAAAGTGGCTACCATGAGCAGTGACGATAGGTTGGGGAACACCAAAATGAGCTATGACGTGATTAAAAATGAATAACGTTGCGGTCTTTCCAGTGTTGTCAAATGTTGGCATCGCCTCGGCCCATTTCGTAAAGTAATCGACGGCTACAATAATGTAACGATGCCCCCCGACCGAGTGAGGGTGACATGTCATGAAATCAATGCCCCATTTCACAAAGGGACCAACTGAGACCACAGGGTGAAGAGGAGCAGGATGTGACCGTATCTTGTTATTATAGGTCTGGCAGGCATGACATTTTTGAACGACAATGATGCAGTCGTTAAATAATGAAGGCCAAAAATACCCTGCTCGTAAGATCTTCTGGGCAGTAGCATACCCAGACATATGAACACCACAGGCTCTAGAATGGCAGTCATTCAGAGCTTTCTCGGCTTCGTTGAACGTTAGACAACATCAAAAAACAGAGTCAATTCCCCGAAGATAAAGAGTATCCCCGAGGATAATGTATTGACGAGATTGATAGTGTATGAGACGTCGATCAATACTAGACAAAGTTGGTCAAAAAGTCTGGGTTTGGAGATATATAATGATATCCCCATACCAAAGATCATCAATACTAATAAGGAAAAGAGATTCATCGAGTAATGAATCAGCTGCTACATTTTCTGTTGCAGAATGGGGAAAGTCACATATCAACTCAGCAAAAACTAAGGACTTCTTGGACTTGGCGCGTTTGAATTCCAAGTCAAACTCCTGGAGTATCACAATTCATTTGGAGTATTTTCCCCCTAGAAATTGACATGTCAGAATGTGTTGCATAGGGTTGCAATGGGAAATCACCGTAGTCTTGCGTGAGAATATATAGTGCCGGAAGCGCGGGACAGCTTGAACGGCAGCCAAGGCCAGTTTTTCGACATGTAAATACTTGATTTCAGTCAGCGTGAGACTTTGAATCAAGTAGTAAATAACATGTTCGTCGTTAGCATCATCCTCCTGGATGAGAACCATGCCAATGGTGTAATCCGAGGTAGCAAGGTAAAGGAAATAATCGCGACTGTAATCGGGTGGAAAGAGAAGTAGAGCTCGCGTTAGGGAAAACTTCAAAGCTTCAAAAGCATTGTTGGCAATGGTATCCCAGACGAACTCTGAATCCTTTTTTAATAGCCGCATAAATCCACAAGTTATCTCGGCATAATTTGGGATAAAACGACGAATAAAGTTTGCTTTCGCCTGCAAAATTTGTAACTGGCGAAGAGTAGAAGGAGGAGGGAGATTAAGGATTGCCTCAACCTTTAAAGGATCCACCTGAATCCCTTGACGCGAAATGATAAAACCTAGAAGACAACCAGATTCCATGCAAAAAACGCACTTATGAGGATTCAAACGTATACGATAGAATCGACAGTGAACGAAAATGGCTCGGAGGTGTCTTAGGTGATAGACTCGGTGCATTGAATGAGCGGGTAAATCGTCCAAATATGGTTGAACGATGTGCTTGATATCATGGAAAGCATAAGACATAGCGCGTTGAAAAGTTGCACCAGCGTTCTTGAGACCGAAAGGAAGTTTTCGATAGGCAAAAGTACCCCAAGGACAAATAAAAACAGTCTTATGTTGATCCTCGGGAACAATGTTAATTTGATTATACCCGGAGAAACCATCCATGAGAGAGAAGATTTCACTTTCGGCGCAATCGTCGACAATCTGATCGATGAAGGGGGTAGGAAAGTTGTCTTTGGGACAAGCTTTGTTGATATCCCTATAATCAATGCATACACAAATGGTGCCTTGTTTCTTGTCAATCGGGACAAGATTGGAAACCCAGTCTGTGAGAGCCACCGGATAAATAAAGCCAGCTTTCAGAAGTTTCTCGACTTCGAGCTTGATAGCAGCCGATTTACGTGGGTGAACTGGATGAAGGCGTTGTCGGGCGGGTTTAGCACCAGGGTATGTCTTTATCTCATGTATTACAATCGCAAGGTCGATACCCGACATTTCTTCGTAGCTCTAGGCGAAGATGTCACGAAATTCTTTGAAAAGGGAGGTGCAGGTGACGATTTCGTCAGAAGAACACGAAGCTCCAATGTGGACATTTTCAAAAATCCTAGGTTTGATGGATATGTCAAGGGGAATAGTGGGTGAGATATTGCTTAAGTTCCCTTCAGAAAACACATCATGTGCAGACTCAGGAATGGTGGAGATGACAACAACGGTTGACAGAGTCGAAATCCGTTGATAGTTCTCAATGGTATGCTGCTCCAGAAAGAGGATGGAACGATGATGTCCATCGTCCCAAGGGGTGTCCTCCATGACAGACATGATCATCTTTCAGTGGGAAAAATGACACGAAAATGATCGAGAGACAACTCACCAAGAGAAGGAGTAGAAGGTGTTGCCGATTGAATGGCCTGATAGGCGGATTCAACCAAACTTAGTGGAATTGCGTCGCCGAAACGAAGATGATCTCTAGGGTCAGGTACTATCCAGGGGTCGTCAGACGCAAGAAGTTTGTGAGGCAAGGTGGAGATCATGTTGATGGAAGCAACCGATGAGCGTGGAACATTGGGCAGTGGAATGGGGAAAGTACCCATTAACGAAGAGTCCTTGAGAAGGCCTACACCGACATTCTCATAACCCGGTGGGGTTTTAGCGATAAACGGTACATTACCAGTACGGGTATCGGAATTGAAGAAGGCTAGTTGATCGACCGTGAAAACCTTACCTTGATGTGGGAAACGTACCACATGAAAAAGGGTCAACACAACTGCGTGCATGGAATCGATCCAGCTGTGGCCAATCAAAATATTATAATCAAGGGGAGCGTCAAAGACTTCCACTTCGACTTGGACCATTTTACCTTCTAACGTGATGGACAATGAAGGAAGAACACCGTAGGGCTTAAAATCGGAGCCGTTGAAGGCTTTGAGAGTGTTCTGGGATTCATTCAAAGAAGGAGAGCCAATGGCTTTCCAACAAGCAAGAGACATGACACACGTCGAGGCACCCTCATCGATAATGGTTCGAAAAATGTTTTTGTCGGAGACAATCACTTGGATCTAGAACACGAGTTGAGGGGGTAACCTTGGAATGTGATCTTCCAAGTCAAAGATTATTAAATTCGTATCCGTCGGGTCAATTCCACTGATAGCTTTCAATAGTGCCTTCCGTTGTGCGGGACAAGTTTGAAGGAATTCAAGGGATGACATCGCAGAAGGTGCTTGGGCCAGATCTTCAACAATGTTGTAGTTCTGGGAAGCACGAGCGTGAGGATTGAAAGCCGATTTCTAAATGATGCCCTTTGGGGGGGGTCGCAGAACTGTGTCGAGGCTCGGTCATTCGAGATGAAGAGGACTGTTGGTAGGTGGAGTCGCTGGAGAGGGTTGTGCCGAGGAAGGTGGTAGATCATCAACCTTCTCTTTAGAGGGAGAATAATCTTTGGCGCGAGTAGTGAGTGCAACGTTGCTCTACTTAGAATCACTAGTACACATCAAAACATATGATGTAGTAGAAGAGGAGCTTGGTCATGAATGACCAACTGGGCCTGTTGTTGAGACGGGAAGGGTTGGGACAAAACGATCGGTGCAGGTGGTTTTGGAGCTCCTTGAAGGAACTTAGTGACCTCGACACGTCATGGACAATCCTTCGTGTAGTGATCATCACCACAGATAAGACAAGGGTATCATGGTTTGCGCTTATCCCGATCGTCAACAAGGGTAGTTTTGGTTTTCTTTGCTTGAGAATTATTTTTTCCCTCCTTATTCTTACCTCTCTCCTTTTTAGATTTGTGTTTACCGGATGGGGTAGATTGGATAACATTTACCTCAGAAGTCTTGCCGGTGGGAGGGGCAGGAGACGGAGCATTTTGAACATTAGAAGAAGCAGATTTGGGGTTTGCGCTTGAGGTGGAATGTGGTTGGGCCTGGGAAGAGCCAATCACACCGTCAGCTGCATGTGAGGCATCTGGAGTAGTTGAAGTGTTGGAAGTATTAGGACGAGGTAAGTCAGGTAGTAAATCATAAAGGGTTCCCATTTGTGAGTAAACGAGGTCAAGATATTGAGCACGACTTATAGCCTGCTCTTCCGTGACGCCGCCGCCCATGGAAATGTCCTTACCGATGTCGTTCACAAATGATTTTGTGAACCACTTTGCCAACAACTAATCAGGGAGCTCAAGTTTAATGAGACGTCGTCTCCTTCGCCACTCATGGATGTGATTAGATATATGAGTGCCTTTGTTCTATTTGAAGGAAGTCAAAATCTCGGTCCCTGTGTCATAATGAATCGGTAATTGGTAATGTGCAAGGAAAGCCATAACTAAGGTGTTGAAGTGAGAGAAGAAACTTTGTGGAAATTCAATATACCACTTCGCAGCAGAACCTGTGAGGGTTCGTTGAAAAAGATGTAAACGAATAGAGTCATCCATCAACGAGTTGGATGAGCACCATAGGTGAAAAGTCATAACGTGATTATTTGGGTCCTCTCCCGCTTTGCCGTCCAATTTAGGAATGTCCGATGGAAGCTTGGCTGGTATAAAATGCCATTGGGGAGAGTGACGAATAGGATCATTTAAAATCCTTGACAAATCCGGAAGATCCAATGTGGCAAGAAAGGGTAAATGTCGATTCACCTGCGGGTACTGGTGGCTTTGGGGAGGAATCCCTGTCGGCAAACCAGTAGGACCATAAGCAGTCTGCATATAATGTGAAGACCCAGGCATATTCGGTGGTGGTTGGAGAGGATAGTAGCTCATAGGAGTATACCCAGGAACATGGGCTTGAGTTTGAGAATTCACCCCCCAAATGGGATTGAACGAACCTAGATATGGTTGGCCCATACTAGGGGGTGTTATAGATGCAGTTGGAAACTGTTTCCCCCCAGTCGTTTGAGGAGGATTTTGTATCAACTGATTCCAATAATGAGCCAAGAATAGAGGTATGTTTTTCCCATAAGGTGGGGTTGGTCCTCCCATCGAAGGTGGTGTTCCAATTGGGGGCAATGTTCCAATTGGGGGTTGTGTGCCAAAAGGAATTTGCCCACTGAGAGGGGGTTGAGTCATACCACCTTGGTGAAATTGTCCACCAACTGGAAACTGATAATTTGGAGTGAATGACGGAATAGTGCCACTAGGATTAGAATTTCCAGTAGAAGACAAAGAAGTTCCTCCAAAACGAAATTGAGGAAGTGTTGGAACAAAACCGGGAAGAAAGTGCCCAGAAGAAGAAGGACCACCAGGAGAAACGGATGGAGTTTGCGCAAGAGTAGGAATGGAAGAATTAAACGCAAGGTATCCAGGTGGTAGTGTCAGAGTGACGTTGGGAATTCACAGTGTGTTGATAGGAGCAAGACTAACCGTAGTAAACCCAGTTGGAACACTCGTAGTAGCTGTGAGATGGGCCATTTCAGCAGGGACGGTAAAGTGATAAGTGGTAGTCACCGGTACTGTCTCTGTACTAGAGATTTCAGAAATCACAGGAGGGTTGATTTCGGAAATCACAGGTGAACCTGGACCAAAAAGGTTCCGTCGAAAAACACCCGTAGACCAAAAAGGATCTTGTTCCCCAGGTCCAGTCGGAGATCTAGAATACACAACAATTAAGCCTCCGGAAGAGTTTGCTCGCATAAAACGTCTCTCAGAATCAGGGTGAAGTCGAAAGTCCTCTCGAGTATTGGTGATTCAGAAATGTTCCAGAGATTCAGTTCATTCCACTTGTGGCGTGGTGACGAATGGGACTTCACTTTGCCGAGGAGAGCCTTCAGGTGTACTTGTAGGCAAGGGTTGAGAACCTTCCAGATGCTCTGGAGATAAACCCTGCATTCTACGTGAACGACGTGTATGAGCTATTGTAAACGAGTGACAAACTTCACGAAGAAAATCCTATGGTCAACTTTGAGAAACAAACAACATGCGCTAGTAAACAAAATCTAGGAAGCAACACCAAACAAACAAGACCTTTTAATTTCGAAGCCACTAGTTGGTGATGAAATCCAACGTCGCAACAATGAGACAAGAAGGGGCTGGGCTAGGGTGGAAAATTTACGCTGACGACCTGCTTAACGGACTTACACCCTGGTGCAGGCTCCCACACATAATCGTGGGTATACCCTCCAAGGAGCCCGAGTGAGTTTGGTCAACGTCAATTCCAGGTACCGTGAAGACTTTCCCCTTCACAGTCACCTTGTGTAAGAACCTAGAAAGATAGGCCACTAAGGTCACCACCAACAACAATAAAGTTTGGGGGGACAATCGACAGTCCGATCCACACGCAAGGGCAGGGTATCTAGCCCGAAATCAACTCAAAAGGCTTCCACTCATCATTGTGGGTATACCTCTGAGTGATCCCCGTAATACGTGCAATCTCTACACTGATATAAAAAAAGAAGGGTGAGTAACTCTGCCAATAGCAATGCGACCTCGTGCTTGACCCTTGTGTGAGAAGGGCTTCCCAGGACAAGATGTTGCAAATGGAATTTAACACTCCCTAACACAAGATGCTATTTTGTGTTTTGTGCTTTTGGAGAGTGTATCTCTCTTCCTACTCCAAAGCACTAGCCTAGCTAAATGTTGGTGTAATAGAGCCCTAGAAAAGAGTTACTAGTTA
>ML813808.1:31949-44456 GCA_009831015.1 Picea engelmannii | reverse complement strand
AGGACTGGCAAAACCATTCCTCAACAAGAAAGCGTCCCAACAATCGCCATTCAACTTCAACTGATGAACCATAATAATTTTAATTAAACAGTGGTGGAAGAGGCTGGAGTCAGCTTTCTCCCTTTTGAAACGCTTAGCCATTTTGTATAAACTCCGAAGGAGAAAATATGGCATGTTTAAGGGAAAATTGATGAAACTCATGAGAAACCGCAAGTGGTATAAGAAAACTAAACCGTATCTACCCTCACAGGTAACGAACTGCTTGATAATAGCCACCAAATCGTGCCATCTAGATTTTAGAGCTGTAACGGGCATACCTTTGTCGCAGCTGTTAATATTCCTTGAGGTAAACAACAGTGACTAGGGCACTTCGTCAACCTTGGAATTTTTAAACCATTTTTGTCCCACGACTGGCAGGCCAGTGGCTGAGCTAATGAAATATTCGTTCAATTCAAGTTGGACGTCCCCAATTTTGGCTCTGCAACCATAGAACGTTAGCGCAAATTGTTGAGCAACTGCCAGGTTGAAACCCTTGAACTTCTCAACAAAGTCCCACCAACCATTCCTCTATAGGTCCTCTCGGGCATTATCAAACAACACCAAAGTTTGGACACCGTTGGGTTCGATTCTCACTACAAGAGCCATAGCCAATAGCAAAAAATAAACAGGGTATTCGACGATAGGGTTTGATAGGGTAGACACAGAACCATTGTCCCGAAGCTTCCCCAACACAATGCAAAGGCAACTTGAAGTGCAAGGGCAGAGCGTTAATGCTATGCGTGCGAGGATAGTGGTGTGAATCGAGGCCATGTCAGAACATCATACCGGGCTGTACTTGGAATGGCGCCTTAGTTTACATTCAAATAATAACAGTGCATATCCAAAAGAAAATTGATCAACATGAAAAATGAACCATTACATACCCACGATTTGACCCAAAAATCAATGTGTCAAACAAACCATTGTGTCAAAGATTATATAAATCAATACCATATAATCAATAATCAAATGCATAAATGTTTGGTGTTTCGATAAATATGTAACCAGTGGTGTGTTTGAGGTCAAGGAGTTATAACCATGTAAACAAGTAGGTTCATGATAGACCAAATGATCATTAATCCTTTGATGTAATCGACATGAATTCCAACTGTGGGTTTTCACGCTTGCAGTCGTGAAAATGAAAACGAAAAGAAGGCATGCAGAAAGAGGAGAATAATGATATCATTTAAACAGTTGCGACGATTAATGAGGGTTTAAAAAAAACTTTGTGTAGGCAGCTTGTAAGAAAAATATAGAGATTAATATGGATGCCAACAATGGTGACACACTCGTAGAAGCAGTTATCTCTGCCAAACGAACAAGTCCAGATTAGGATAATGAGAAAAAATCCAACTCGAAAACAACCAGAAAACTGTTTGAACATCAACATCAATCATAAAAAATTCCAGCTTGTTTTTTTAAAAGATGAAAACTGATGACAATCTTAACAAAAGCGAGTCACGATATTAAGGTTAAAATCTCCAATATTGTTGACAGAGCCACTGCTGCCAGCAGGCATCCATAGCCTCGACAGGGATGCCATTTAACCCACTCCAATATCCGTATCCTGCCAGGAAGTTCCATATTAGAACGAAGGACATTTAAGGTCAAAATATTCCATATCTGAGAATTTTCATATACCTGACATTGCTTCGCTGCCAACGGGCCTGTTTAGTACCCCGACGAAGTTATCTTGGCGTCATGCATACATTTACTCACTGCCAGAAGACATGTTCAATATCCCGACGGGTTTACAAGCACTTCCCACAACTCTTTAATGATTTATTTAGTTTTAAAGATATTTAATCGAGCGGGGTGACACTGAAAATTGTGATATTTTGGACATATTTTAACAAATTACAGACCTTGAGAGAATTTTTTAACTGTCCTTCATTAATATCTAGAGATGGTTTATTGATAAACCGACCTTAGAAGGCGGGGGGACATCTTTGATTTGTTCTCTTAAGGAACATGGACAGCGTAAGAAGAAATAGATGATCATGAAAAGCTTCAATTACAGATTGAAATCAAGAAACGCCTTTCAAACAACAAGCTTTATTCAACATGGCTGTAAACTTCAGAGGCATATAATAATTGATGTTTAAACAACCTTCAACAGTTATTTCAGAGGATAATTTTTTCTATTCTCCTTGTCCGAACAGTTCATGATGCAGGTATATGTATTTCAAAAATAATAATAATAAAAAAAACTGGTAAACATAAGGGAAAAATCAAAACCAAAACAGTAAAGAAAAATAAAACAAAGGAAAAATATTTGCACAGTGTACACAGGGTTGTCATCAAGTGAAATACCTTTTTAGAGCTTGGCTATTCACCGGATAGGTGTCTGGATGTCCCTCTAGACTCTGTAATCTAAAAGAGCTGGGACCCAATTTCTCAACAATAAAAAACGGTCCTAGCCATAAGTTCTGAAACTTCGTATGCTCCCCCTTTCTCTCATGTGGTTTGTCCCATTTTAGGACAAGGTCACCTACTTCAAAGTTTGTGTCAGAGGCAGAGTTGGAATCAAACCAGCTTTTAACCACAAGTTGATGCTGATCCAACTTCCGTTTTGCTTGAGCCCTCACTTCTTCTAGTTTTAATAATGCATTGATTCGATTCTCCAAAGGGGGGCAATCCTCTTCTTGTATTTTCTGTGATAGCTGTAGTGAGGGAAGAAGAATATGTGGTGGCAGAATTGCCTCTCTTCCGTAGATGAGAAAGAAGGGAGAGTTACCCACAGCAGTTTTCAGAGTCACTCTATCAGCCCAGATTGCGTTCAACAATGCATTATGCCAATTTTTATGATTTTCAGATACCGTTCTCTTGATGATTTTAATCAGATTTTTATTAGTTGATTCTGCCAATCCGTTACCTTGAGGGTAATAAGTCACATAATATTTTAATTTAATTCATTTTTCTAGAGAGAAATCACTCATCTCAAGAGACGAAAAATAGGAAGCGTTATCTAATACTAAACAGTCTGGGTTACCAAAACGAGTATTAATATTTGAATTTAAAAAGGCAATTACCTGACTGGTATTTACAGCTTTTAATGAGGCAGATTCAGACCACCTAGTGAAGTAATCCATGGCTATTATGATAAAATTATGCTTCTGTGAGGATGGCGGATTGATCGGGCCTATAATATCAAGACCCCACTGTTGAAAAGGGGAGTCTACTGAAACAGACTGCAGAGGGAAGGCTGGTTTCTGTATTCGTCTGGACGCTTTTTGACAAATAACACACTTGCGACACAAGGCATGAGCATCTTTAAAAAGTGTAGGCCATTAATAAATTTCTCTTAATACTTTATGGGCAGTGGTATCTCCACCAAAATTCCCACCAGCTTCTCCTACGTGCAATTCTAATAAGACCTTTTCTGCTTCATCTTTATCAAGACAACGCATTAGTACTCCATCAAAATTTTGACGAAACAAAATACCATTAATCAACTGAAAGGAGGCAGATTTCAATCTTAGTGCTCTTATTTTAGTGGGATCCAGGTGACGGGGGGCTGACCCATGTTCAAAACATAATTTTATATCATCATACCAGGGGCTGACAGGGTTTTGTGCACAACAGATTAAATTTTGGTAGTGCTGTCCTAGGTTTGACATATCATTTTCTTCTTACTGTCCTGCCGCTGAGTCAGCGACTAACTTGCATAGACCTTGACCTCTCACTATTTGTGCTGGGGTGATTTCTATGTCATACTCTTGTAAGGAGGTGACCCAGTTCACCCTCTTTTCGCCTAGTTCTTTCTGCACTAACAGATTTCTGACGACCGGGTAAGGGACGATAATTTTCGTCCTAGATTTCAAAAGATAAGATCAGAAGTGATTTACTACTTTAAAAACAACATAGGCTTGCTGATCTACTGCTGGGTAATTAAGTTCTGCGCCTTTGAAGGCTGAGCTCATAAAGTAAATTGGGATTTCATTGTTTGCAACGTTCTTTTGAGTTAGGACAACAACGTAGGAGCGGTTAGAAGCAAATGTGTAGAGAGTGAAGTCTTGCGAAAAGTTAGGGCTCATCAGAGACGGAGCGTCTATTATGGCCTTTTTTATTGAATTAAAAGCTTGGTTTTCTAAGGGTCCCCAATGATATTGTACGTCATTTTTTATGAAGTTTTGTAAAGGTCTCACCATTTCTGAAAAGCTGGGGACGAATCTCCTGACAAAGTTTATTTGGCCTAAGAAAGACTGCATAGACGTTTTTGACGAGGGAGTGGGGAGTTTCGAGATGACTTGAGTCCTTTCAGGTTCGATAATCATCCCTTCGCTTGATACAATAAATCCTAAGAGCTTACCTTGTTCTACTGCGAAGATAGATTTTTTAGGATTCAAGGAAATGCCGTACTTACGACATCACTGTAGAACGGATCTCAAATGAGCTAGATGATCAGCTTTGTTTTTCGAGAATACATTAATGTCATCCAGGTAAACTACGACAAATTGATTGATTAAGCCTCAGAAAGCGATATCCATCGCTCTCTGGAAAGTGGCACCAACATTAATGAGTCCAAAAGACATTTTCCTATAAGCGTAGGTGCCCCATGGAGTGCAGAAGGTAGTCTTAAGTTGGTCTAGTGGAGACATCGGGACTTGGTTATACCCTGAAAAACCATCCAATAAGGATAATATTTCAGAACTAGATACCTATTGAAGGATCTGTTCCATGGGTGGGACAGGGTAGTTGTCTTTATCAGATGCTCGATTAAGATTTCAGAAATTGACGCATAGTCAGATTTCACCGCTCTTCTTTCGGACAGGGACAAGATTAGAGATCCATTGTATGTGCCTAAATGGGAAGATTATCTTAACGTTCAAGAGTTTATTTAATTCTTTTTTGACGGTCGGTTCGAGTTTAGGGTGCATTTTCCTTAAATTTTGTTGAAAAGGTAAGGTTTGGGGCTTCATAGGAATAACGTGTTGAATGATGTTAGGATCAAAGTTTTTTAGGTCATCGTACATCCAAGAAAAACCATCTTTGAATTCCTTAAACAATTTAATAAATGCCACTTTCTCTTGTTCAGAACACCCCACCCCTAAATTAATGCACTGTGGATTTTCTTTAGTTCCCAACTTTACTTTTTCATACATTAAAGAGGAACTATTTTTTTTACAGTTCACTGATCTTTTGAATTTGTCTTGAAGATCATAAAATTTTTCTAATCTAACTACAGATTTAGGGATAGAATTTACCATGTTCGATGAAGATTCAGGAGATCTAGGATCTGGTATTACCGTGAAGTCACGAATATTCTCATCATGAGTACATTCGTCGATCATTGTGCCTTAGAAAGTTTCTTCCATATGCAGGAAACTAACAATTTGTTCATTGTCGTCAAAGACTCTCCAATTCGTAATGTTGTCAGGGACGGATGGCCTAAACATCAGTTCGACGGAGAATGCATTCGGGGACAAGCCTTCTGCAGGAAAGAGTTTCGAAGCTACATTAGCTAACAAATCGACTTCCAAATTATTCAATCTAGGAATAGAATTTATGTCAAAAGCATAAAAATTATTCATCAAATTCCATACCTCAGAGTGGTAGCTTTTAAGATGCAGAGATAAACAGTGAATAGAATTTTTTACCTGTCTAGCCACGATTTCTGAATCGCCAAAGACAGTCATATTTTGAATGTTCATATCTAATGATTTCCTGAGGCGTTGCAATAAAGCCTCATATTCTGCTATGTTGTTTGTACAATCAAACTCTAACCTGCATGCAATCAGGGTTTTGTTACCTGCTGGATCAATAATCACGCAGCCCACACCAGCTACTTCCTTGGATTTTGACCCGTCAAAGTAAAGAGACCATATTTTATTTTTGTCAGGTGCATGAGACCATTGGGTAGAAACTGTTGGTTGCATATATGTCACAATTTCAGACTGCTGCTCCGGGCTAGTGATAGCAGAATTTTCGGCCATGAAATTGTCGAAAAAGGTATCCATCCCTTGTATTTCGGGTGAATCAGCAGAAGGTGTAAATTGTTCATTGGGATCATTTAAATCGGTCACCGTGAACTTTAGGTAATGTTCAAGATTTACCTTGATTCTGTTGGGATTTCCATTCTCGGGCAGCCACAAGTGAGACCAATCTGTCGCGAAATAGCCGTGTAACTGTTCTGACCAGTCTCTGCTTAAAAACAAACCATAAAATTCTGGAATATCTACCACAATAATATCAATTACTTGATGAACTTTGGGGTTAGACGATAATCTTATAAGCACATTCCTTAATTCGCCTATAACTTTAACACTAGTTCGATCAAGTTGGATAATCTTTAAGGTGGATGATTGAACTTCAACATTAATCTTCTGACACACAGACCACGACATTACGTTGGATGACGCACCTGAATCTACCATACAATTGTGCACGTTCCTATTAAAGATTTCAAAAGTTAACAAAAATGGAGGTACATTTCTGCGAGTACTAATGGTGGAAGCTTGTTACTTTTTACTCGCAGTCTCTAAAACTAATTTATCAA
Organism: Picea engelmannii; assembly: GCA_009831015.1. Classification (NCBI taxonomy): domain Eukaryota; kingdom Viridiplantae; phylum Streptophyta; class Pinopsida; order Pinales; family Pinaceae; genus Picea; species Picea engelmannii. Next base: position 37,918 of record ML813808.1, on the reverse strand, counting down.
CATTTGTTACATTATTTAAAGGAAGGTCTCTTTTCTCGTGAAGATCAGAATTATTCTTAGTGGAGGCCTTCTGAGAAACTTTTGGGTTGTTCTGAAAACCTTTGTTACTTATTGGATTGTCGTTTTTGTTGTTCTCTGCGATATTCTGTAACATTTTTTGTAGTAGAAACGAGAATTTTAATAATTCATAAACATAAATGTTAACCCTTAACTTTTTTAGATCTTCAACTAAATAATAATCTAAGCTTGGGTTTGCATAATTCTGTTTAGTCTCAGTTGTTTTAGACTGTTTTGGGGGCAAAGTCGTAGTGTTTTTAGAAGAAGGCTTGTTTGTTGTCTTACTCCTAGTATTGTAGGGATGTACTGTCTCGAAATTTGCTTGAAAAATGCTATCCAAGAAGTGTCCAAAAATGTTCGGAGAAGATTCATCTTCTTCAACTGACTCTTGTTCAACTACTTCCTCAGGGATCTCAGGAGGAATCAAGTTATCCTGTGCTTCTAGAATCGTTTGAATAGCGAATTGCAATCTTTCTAGATTTAAGCCTTCGGTATTTGAATTAGGTCAGTTGGTGGGAAAAGGATTCCTAAACGGGGGTTTGTAAAGCCCTTTACTCGAATAATCTTCTTCGTTCGTCCTTTTCAAATCTATAACTTGATTTGACAGTTTTTGAACGACATTTTGTAAGTTTTCTAGATCTGAGCTTTCAGGTTGCATTTTGTTTTGGGCCGGTCTAGGGAGGATTTCAATTTTCTTTTTGGGAGATGAACTAGTCTCTATTTCGTTGCTAGTAGTGTCTTTTAAGCTGATGATGTCTTTCTCGATCTGACTGGCCTCTTCGAAGGCCCCTAACAACGTGTCTTTCTTAGATCTCTTTACCCAAATGGATATACTTTGATGTAAGGCTTTCGTATAATATGCTATGATAAGATTCTAATTAGGCATCGAATCCGTAGGGATTCGGTTCTTTAGTGTTAAGAATCTTTGGTTAAAGTCTTTGATTTTCTCTTTGGGGTTCATTCTTAAGCTAGAAATCTCCATGACTAGAACTTCTGGGGACTTGTCATCTCCAAACTTTTCAAGAAAACAGGATTCAAACTTCTCCCATGACACGATGGTATGGGGCTGTTGGGAAAAGTACCAGGTAGAGGCATTGCCCTCGAAAGTATAGGGGAAAAATCTGCAGACTACGTCTTCGTGCTCGACATTACGGAGTCTAATGACCAACATAAACTTTTTGATGTGATCTTCGGTGATCTGTTTAGAGTCCGGGTCAAATTTAGGGAGCCACTTCTCTGGGTGTTTGGGTAAGGGATGCTGAGGCTCGGGTATGACCACTGCATCTTGGTCGAGCCAGGGTCTGGAAGGATTGTTCTGGTTGGCCATTGGTGTGGGCGGTGTCGAAGGCTGGGATGAGGAACTGCCTTCATCAGAAGATTCTTCTCCAGAAGAAGAAGGGGATGAAAGAGGTGGTGAGGGTGGTATACCAGATCCTCTTGCTGCAGGAGTGAGGATTGGATATGTAGGGTTTAAAGTGAGGTTAGTGCCTCCAATTTGTTCTCTGATATCAGAGAAATCTAATGGTTGGTCCAAAGGTCAGTTTGGTTGTCTTAAACGGGCGAAGGCACTATGTGTTCTTATGAGAGATTGGCGGACAATCTCTTGTACGTCACCACCTGTAGGATTTGGAGTTTCTGGTTCAACTGTGATCCGTAGATCGTCATTTGATGTGGTTGTTGTTTAAGGGACAATGTTGTCGCTTGAATGAATTTTTGTCACTATAGGTGAGCGGGTAGGTGGTGGAGGAGTCTTACGACTGCCTCATGCCATTAATAATTTTCAGGCCCTCCTTCTAGCACCATTTGTTGACGGGTGAAATTGACCGCTCGTCAACTAGAGGAGTGAATCCGGTCCGAGGTTGTCTAAATAAACCAAGATGTTTGGATTAATCCACTCCGACGGGTTTAGCAGCTCCGTTAGCCGATCTAAGTCCTACGAAAGCGAAAAGACAAAACTAAAGAAACTAACTAAATGAAAAACAAACAGCTGCTGAAAACTATATACAATCTAAAATGTATTTACAGTTTTACTGACTAACAGAATACTAGTTCTACTTCTTAAATATACAGTGTATCGATATATTTATATTTCTATTATATGTACAGTATTCACAAAATGCAAATTTTGATCGAAATCTACGAAAATCATTATGAATTGACAGCAAAGCTATTGTTCAGTATTTTTGATTTTTTTATATAACTTTTCTAAACTAGAAATGAATCGACAACTATCTAGTTGCGAAATAAAAAATAACAATCTATACAGTATATCTAAACTACAAAAAATTCTTTCATTAAGTAAACTAATAGAATGATACTAACAAACTAACCTGTAATCACATATCTTATGTGTCCTGTGCGTAGCATCTACGTTTGCTATTTGATGAGGCCAACCTGCACCGGATTTTACCAATGCTTCTCGTAAATGGGAAGCAGTAACGCTTTGAATGATAATGACAGAACAAGTAAGATATGTAGCAACAACAATTTATAATTTGACAAACGATCACATTAAGATAAATCTGAGTATGAAAATTTGCATATAACTGTTCATTGAATAAAGAAGATCAACCTTCTAATCATCACATGTGAACAGATTAATTGCTGTATATAAAATGAGAGACATAAAATATGGACACTATATAAATCTCATCACATCAATCTGTAACAAATTATGATATCTAAAGTAGTTAGAATTTGATTACAAATCGAAATGAGCCAAAACTTGAACAAAAATATGATATATTGAAGCTAAAGCTGTGAAAATAACCACTTTCATTCAAGTCTGAATAATCACCAATCCATAGTTTCTGATCCCTGGCAGCGATCATATTTGTTTACAAAATAATACATTTATAAAGGCCACAGGCTCAAAACATTCCCTGTGGAAATTATCAAATTTGTTACAAAAATCGCGGGGAATACAATCTCCCAAATTCCCATTTCTATGTAAAACCAACAGCCTAATCTAAAACCATGTAAAAAAATAGCATGTTCATAGATGCCACTAGCGATCCAATTTCCTTTAGAATTCATATGTACATGAAAATCCACAAGAATACATGATTTTAGATTGCATTTTAGTTGTAAAATCAACAAATTCGAATTTTAGTAACTAGCTACAGAATCTCACGATTCTGTAGCTAGTTATTATTATAAACAGAATCATGTTTTATCAACAGAAATAGATGAAATATGAACAAACAAATCTTGTATGCTAATTCAAAACAAAACAAAATCACCCTAAAATTACTTTTAAAATACCATACCTCGAATTCAGGTTTTAATAAAGCTATTTTTGAATTGACAATGGCAGTGGCCGCCTCCACATTTTTAAAGACAACAGAGCCTGTAGTCTTCTGTCTTTTATCATTAGCTTGAGCTACATTTTTCAATATATCGTATTCCTTGGTTAGCACATTCACTCGGTCCTCCAAAGACTTGATCTGAGATTGGAGCAAAGGGACATTTGTATAATATCGGTCGAGCCACGACTTACATTCATTGCACTGTGGTTGAACAAGCTGTGTATTTACAGGTGAGGATCTTCTTAATTGACCAGTAGGTTCTCTGTTGAGTTTAATCCCAGGGAAGTTAGGGTCGTCTCTAAGACACGGTGGGAGGTTCGTCACATAGTCATAGGGCTTAACTGAGCAAAGTCCGTGTGAGTATGGATACTCTTCGGTTAGAAACACTTCGATTTCAGAGTCGAAATCTTCACTTAACATAATTGGTTTTTGGTCTGTGTTTTCTTCAGGTCTGTTACGAGCACACCATGAAACCCAGCGCACGACCTTTTTACCCTTGTAGTTTATATCACTGTTACCTTTACCCTTTTTCCTTGCAGACTTTTTAACAGGCTTACCACCATCTTTTGGACATGAATCAGGTAGGGTGTCGGGTTAGGTAGTGTTCGGGTAGGTCGAGGGTTCAACAGAGGGCAAGAGCATAGGAGGGGGAATGACAGGCCCAACAAGGGTTTCTATAACAACGGATTTGTCAATTTGTCCTATTTCAGGACTGGCAAAACCATTCCTCAACAAGAAAGCGTCCCAACAATCGCCATTCAACTTCAACTGATGAACCATAATAATTTTAAATAAACAGTGGTGGAAGAGGCTGGAGTCGACTTTCTCCCTTTTGAAATGCTTAGCCATTTTGTATAAACTCCGAAGGAGAAAATATGGCATGTTTAAGGGAAAATCGATGAAACTCATGAGCAACCGCAAGTGGTATAAGAAAACTAAACCATATCTACCCTCACAGGTAACGAACTGCTTGATAATAGCCAACAAATTATGCCATCTAGATTTTAGAGCTGTAACGGGCATACCTTTGTCGCAGCTATTAATATTCCTTGAGGTAAATAATAGTGACCAGGGCACTTCATCAACCTTGGAATTTTTAAACCATTTTTGTCCCACGGCTGGTAGACCAGTGGCTGAGATAATGAAATCTTCGTTCAATTCAAGCTGGACGTCCCCAATTTTGGCTCTGCAACCATCGAACGTTAGCGTGAATTGTTGAGCAACCACCAGGTTGAAACCCTCGAACTTCTCAACAAAGACCCGCCAACCATTCCTCTCTAGGTCCTCTTGGGCATTATCAAACAACAACAAAGTTTGGACACCGTTGGGTTCGATTCTCACTACAGGAGCCATAGCTAATAGCACAAAATCAACAATTCGGCGATAGGGTTTGACAGGGTAGACATAGAACCATTGTCCCGAAGCTTCCCCAACATAATGCAAAGGCAACTCGAAGTGCAAGGGTAGAGCGTTAATGTTATGCGTGCGAGGATAGTGGTGTGAATAGAGGCCATGCCAGAACATCATACCAGGCTGTACTTGGAACGACGCCTTGGTGTAAATTCAAATCATAACAATGCATATCCAAAAGAAAATTGATCAACATGACAAATTAACCATTACATACCCACGATTTGACCCAAAAATCAATGTGTCAAATAAACCATTATGTCAAAGATTATATAAATCAACACCATATAATCAATAATCAAATGCATAAATGTTTGGTGTTTCGATAAATATGTAACCAGTGGTGTGTTTGAGGTCAAGGAGTTATAACCATGTAAACAAGTAGGTTCATGATAGACCAAATGATTATTAATCCTTTGATGTAATCGACATGAATTCCAACTGTGGGTTTTCACGCTTGCAGTCGTGAAAATGAAAACGAAAAGCAGGCATGCAGAAAGCGAAGAATAATGATATCATTTAAACAGATGTGACAATTAATGAGGGTTTAAAAAAAACTTTGTGTAGGCATCTTTAAGAAAAATATAGAGATTAATATGGCTGCCAACAATGAGGTGTCATTCTTCGTGGTTTTAATCCAGTCTCTTCCTTCCCATTGGAAAAATGTGTTTCACTAGTACGATACCTATGGTTCTTAGGGAGGAGGTGCCTATACTCATCAAACACTACCTTTGATAAAAATTTTGAATGACAATACTTCATATTAGGACCACAAACTAGACATGCAAATTTTCCCTTTGTTTGATGACCTGCAATAGATGGATTAATGTCAATTATACGATGGGATTATTTAAAAAAAATGCAAGATTTATTTAAAAAATTATATAGTATTAAAGTGCAACATAATTCTACATACCACAAAAATGTGTTAGTCCCGAGGCATCATGAATTGTCCATACAAGTATTCCACGGAATTGAAATTTCTTCTCCTGGATTGGTTTACAGATGTCATACATATTTATGCCGACCCATAACTTTAGTAGCTCGTCAATAAGAGGCTCGATATATGCATTCATATCTTTAACTTGGTACTTAACTAATTGTTTGAAATCACACTTAACACATAATTGTTTGAAATCACACTTAACACTTTATATATATATATATATATATATATATATATATATATATATA
>ML813808.1:13505-27626 GCA_009831015.1 Picea engelmannii | reverse complement strand
TTCCATGGTATAGGATTACACCTCTATTATGAGAAATGATGTTTGGGACATAGTTCCAAGACTAGAGGGGAAGTCAATTGTGGTTCCAGGTGGCTCTACAAGATCAAGGATGATGCAGATGGTAGCATTGAAAATTTCAAGGATAGGTTTGTGGTGAGAGGGTTATCCTAGAAAGGGGAGTGGACTACAAGGAGACGTTTTCTCCAATTGCCAGGTATGCTTCCATTCAAGCTATTATTTATATTGATTCCTTTATGAGTTGGAGGATACATTAGATGGATGTGAAAAAAACTTTCCTCAACGAGATCATTGAGGACGAAGTATACATAAAGAAACCTCAAGGATTTGAGGTACAAGGGAGGGATTCTCATGTGTGTAGGATTAATAAATCCTTGTATGGACTCAAACAGGCACCTAGGGCATGGTATTCCAAGATTCCTGGATACTTGCAGAGTATGGGATTTACCAAAAGTGAGGCGGATTCTAACTTGTACTTCATACTTATTGGAGAGGATATGCTCATCTTGGTTTTGTACGTAGATTATTTGTTTCTCACGGGTGCAGAGGATATTATTGCAAGGTGCAAAGTGGATGTATATAGTGAGTTTGATATGAAGGACATTGGCTTGATGCATCATTTCTCATGGTTATCGGTATGACAGGCATGAGGAGAGATCTTCCTTGGTCAAGGGAAGTACACAATTGATCTCTTAAGGAGATTCAGGATGGAGGACTGTAAATGGATGGCTACGTCAATGGTTACCAATATGAATAAGGTGATCACTTCAGATTCATAGTTGGTGGATCCCAATATATACATGTAGTTTATAGGGTCCTCGGTGTATTTGGTCAACATTGGGCCATATGTTTGTTTTGTTGTGAACACCTTGAGTCAGTTCATGGTGGAGTCAAGGTAGGTGCATTAGATAGTAGTGAAACATGTGCTCAAGTACATGAGAGGTATAGTGATCCAGGTGGATATCTATGGACACCCACCTATTCCAACTGTCTCAAAATAGTCTTCTCGCAATTTAGTAGTTTTAGCAGTTTTTCGATTCCTAAACTTCTGAGGCCATTTTGAGGGCCTAAATGAATTCTTTTGGGGATAGAGCACCTCAATGATAGACAAAGGCCCTGATCGATCCCCCAAAATGAACCTCCTCAATGATACATTTCAGACAAGGTATTGTGCACCCCAAACGGAGATCGTATTCCAAAGTTACACCACGGGAAGTTGATACAACAAACTACCCAAAACGATGTCCAAAAGATTGTTGGCTTTTCATCTTACAGGGTTAGGGTTTTGGATTTTCTTTATGTTAAAAAGGAATTTAGAGCCTCATTTTAATGAAATTCTTATGAATGTGAGTATTCGTCACATCTCTTCTCAGAGATAAGATGCCACCATTCTAGCGAGTCTTCCACTCTGTATTTCTACATTTTTGTACATTTCGCTCATTAATAGAAATTGTGTATTATTGTATCTTTGTGTTTATGGTTGCATCTCTGATATATTTATGTTATATTAATGGATATCTAAGATATCTCTATATATTTATTTATTATATCTCTGATCTCATTTCGTGCCAAAAATAATCTGGATCAGCGGTATCAGAGAAGACTGCTCTTGATCATTTTTCAGTGCATGTCCCTGACGAGGTCCAAGTATAGAAAGTTGGGTCTCAAGCTTATCTCTCTTGAGGAAAATCTCTCTCGCATGCCCAAGAAACCCTCCATGGAGGAAGAAAATAAAAATGATGGAGCAGAAGATTATATCAATTTGTTGCTTGAGCAAGGTCTCAAGTAACAGAGGGATGAAATGATGGAGAATTTTTTCCACATCCTTGAACACTTGTCGATAGCAGTAGGCACGTCTTCATTAAGTGGCCACTTTGGAGTAACCTCTCCTTTCAAGGTACAAGTTAATTTTACATTCTCGTATTTGAAGGTCAGATAGATGCGGATGCCCTAGAAAAATGGTTAAATATGCTAGAAGGTTATTTCTTTGTTCACAATTTTTCTGATAGGGAAAATATCACCTTCTCACTCTGTTATAACCCTAAATTACACCACACATGATTATCTGGCATCAGGCCAACTCATATCCCTTCCTTTCCAAAACTATGCTAAACAAACTCTTTAAAAATCCTCTTGAGTCAAGGCCCACGCACCCTAACCCATTACTGCACGCGTGTGCACGTTGGCAGGCCCACTACAGCCCGCGTGTACCTAACAAAGCACAAAAAGAGGAAATTTTTTTACGGAACAAAAAGCTATGGGTCAGTTAACTGAAACTCTCGGCCATGCATGGCTGAGGGTTCATCCAAAACCCTAGCTCCTTCTAGCCTATAAAAGAAGGGGTAGGGGTACCATTTGGAGGAGGAAAAATATAGCAAAGAAACTTTGCCCATTTGCTGAATCCATTGTCCCAACCCTTTAGCCTTTCCTCAAGCCAAAGGAGAATTAACGCAAATTAGTTGGAGGACAAAAGAGGAGGAGCCCAGGATCAGGATCAAGGAGTGATGGTTGGTCTCGACTTTGATTGTAAGTTGATTCATTTTTCAAATATTAAAAGAATACTTTTCCCGTCCCAATGCATGAGTTATCTATGGTTTGTTTAATTTATGCTTAATCTCTAACCCTCAAGTAGAAAAGTAGCATGCATGCATAGTTGTTTGTCCTGATTGCAGGTTATCTTTGGAAGGAGTAGCGCAAGCAAGCGGTCAAAGCGCAACGGAGGATCTACACCAAACATCAATAACAAGGTTAGTAGTTCCTTTCCATGCATGTATCGTGAAAGAGGGGTTTAAGTTTTGGGTGGTAGGTTAAAAAGTAATTTCTTTACGGTCAAAATCTGCATGCAAGTCTGACCCTAGTTTGCTAGTTCGTAGGGTATTTTTTCCAACAACAGAGTTGGAGACCATACTGGGGATTGATACTCTTTAGGGTTTCCAGATTTAGTTGAGTTTTTTGGGTAGTTTAGAAAGATTAGATTTTCTGTTTCTTTTCCTTTCTTTTTCTGTAAGGTTTGAGCTAGCATGGAGCCTGGTTCTTTATACCAGTTTTCCCTGACTGTTTCTTGACGGTAATTGTCAGGACACACAGAGGTACATGCGGCCTGCATAAGGCCTGCACGCGTGTACCCGCGCCCTAACCTCTTACAGCCCGCGTGTGAATGCTAGCTGTAGAGGTTGTAGTAGCATGTAGGAGTTCAGAGAACTTGAGAGGTAGTCCTCCTCTTCCCTGTCAGAATTATACATTCTCAGGGGGTTTTCTGGATCCTGTCTGAGTCTTGTTGGTTCACAGTCCTGTCTCAGTTTGTCTTTTTGTGTTTTGTTATTCCTTGCAATTATTTTTCTTTTCTGTTAGAAGAAGCATCCAAGCCTTCAAGAGACCCTGGTTATCAATACCAGAGGCCTCTTCCTGGTCTGGGCTGCCTGTGTTTATTTTTGTCTTAGAATTTATACATACACAGAGCCTGTACAAGGTCGGACCACGTGTACATGCTACTTGTTTCAGCTCAACACGCGTTTGCACGCGTGTTGTTTTAGTAACAGTAGCGTGCTTGACAGGCTATTTTGTAATCAGGGTGGGGCAGTCATCCCCTCCTTTGATGAGAAGTATTCCTCTCAGGTGTTTGAGTCTAGGGGTTGAACAGTCAGTAGGTTAGGTCCTCTTACCCTTAGCCTGTTTTTTCTTAGTTGATAGTTGACAGAAAACATAAAAAGAAAAATTTTGTTTTATGGTTTTTAGACAAGCGTAAGAGTCTTTGTTTTTTTTATTGCCATTGTGTGCCTTCACTTTGATTCTTTGCGATCTTCACTTTAAGCCATAATTTTTCTTTCTTGGTTTTTTTCTTGTCGGTATTTTCCCTTTGTTGCTTTATTAGCACTTAAATTAAAAAAAAAAAGAAAAATCTTTTCATTTTCTTCTTTGTTTGAAGATTGTGTTTCTACATCAATAGCTAGGGAGAAGTCTTTTTGTTCATAAGTTTTTTGCAGTGCATTTAGAGCATAAGTAGCTCGTAGTCGAGCGAAATTCCTTTATGTTTGCTGCATAAAATATTAGAAAAATTGAAAAGAAAAAGAAATATTTCTTTGTGAAAAATTGTTGATTTTTGCATTTAGTAAAAGTCTTTTGTTTCCATCTTTTTTCATTTGTTTTTTCTTTAGTCTTTACACATCATTAGTTTCACCTTCATACCCCGTGACGTAAGAAAACCCATAAAAGCAATGCTAATTTAAAATCTATTAGACTTTTTGGTTGTAGGGTTCATACATTAGTTCAGGACTCGGGCCTTGGATTAGGTTGGAGAGGAAACTCTCCAAGGCCATTCAAAACCAAACATTAGAGTATGTGATAGGGAGTGTATAAGTCCAGTTTCGTGGAAGTTATCCGGGACCCCCCTCTAACACATGGGATAAACATGAGGTCACGTGCGGAAATGTAGCGGAGATAACCCCTCCAAAGCCGGACCAAGCATAATGGAGAACACATATCGAGGACTTGTTTTGGGATTCCGTCGTTTGCATTTGCCACGGGGCTTCATGGGTCTCGAATCCATTCAAGGTCCTTAGTTTTCTTCTGGACCATTTTCTCTCGATACACTTGACAGGTTTCGGGCTTGATACCCTGCTCATTGTGGTCTACCTGACTTTCGACTATACCCGATAAGTGACTGTTCGCATGCTGGAAACCTAGTTGCCAATATTTTTAGGGACATACACAGGTGACTATGGGGGTATACCGCAATACCTAGGACAGACATCGGGCCATGATTTGCAGAGTATACTCGGAGGGTGCTTCCGTGTTCGAGTTGCACTTGCACCGGTAAGTTTCTCTAGTGTTGGTTGTTGTAACTGTTCTTCCAACTAGTTTAGTGTTTGCTTGTCTTATCTCTTAGGGGCTTCTTTTTAGTGTGTGTTACTGTTTGAACGTTTCGAATACCTTAGCATGTCTTGGATATTCTCACACAGTGGAGGATCCCAAGCTCCACCGGTCACGAAGGCTTCTGGGCCCACCGCCAGTTATACTGGAGCCACCCTCACCACCATTGAGGCAGAAGCTAGATCAACAAGGGTCTTTTGAAGTGACCGGGTTACAAACCATTGTGCCTGAACAACTCCCGGAGGAATAAACCACCAATATTGGCTCGGTTGAAACCCCAACCATTGATACCTGGCCATCGGTTATTGTACCAATCCAATTTTACAAAATCTTGTCAGTGCCTCACACAGCTATGGAAACAAACGATGTTACTTCCTCTGGGAATTCTTCCATTCCCACCACAGTTGCTACCACAGGAGGAGCATCTCCTAACTTGTCGTCGTTGGTCCGAGCCACCATGGTCTCGGCCGCAAATACGTCGCACAGTGGACCGATTCCATCTATGGCGGCGTCCACAACACCCTTCACACCTAGTGCGACAGACCCTCCGTTCTCATACGGTATGCCTAGTTCGGGCACAAGTCCTGCACTCACTCACTCCACTTTACAGACTTTGGGTCTGGGGGCAGGGAGCTCTAACGCTCCTCTGCAAGGTCAACTTGGGGGCACTCCTGTCCATTTTAATGCTTTTCCTTACACTGGAGGTCATATCTCTCTTCGTCCCCTTCGCTTGGTGGTCTGCATCAACAATCCATCGGGCAACCTGCACACACTAGTTTATTTGGAGCCAGGAGTCAACGAACACCTGCGCACACTATGCTGGTAGGTTCGTCACCGTTTGTTTGGAACAGGACGTTTGGTAACAACACTTTCGCATCCACCGCTTTCCCGTCTAGGGGTACTCCCATTTTTGGACAGTCTACTCTGGCACAGGGTACTATTCCTGCACCGGGGGCACATATAGCAGGGCCTTGGAACTTAGAACAAGGATCCGTTCCCTCCTCTGGAATTTCGTTCTGGGGTAATTCTTTCCACAGTCAATGGAACCCTGTACAAACTACTATGCCTCTCCCATCAGGACCGGCATGGGGTAATCCTTCCCAAAGTCCGTCAAACACGATGAATGCCCAACATCCTATGTCCATTATGGGAAATCAACCAATGATGTCTCCACAGATGAAAAATACTTACGTTGTTCAGGGCCATGGTTTCTACCAGAATCCGGGCCAGCAGCCAAACTTTTCCTGGCAACCTGGTGCCAATCAAACTCCAGGACCCTTTTTCCCAGGCTATCAGCAGCAACCTAAACTAACATTCCTAGCGACGTTACACTTGCCAGATTTGACAAGGTTGTTAAATGATCCTATTTGTCACGATCCACGTTGCCCTCCTATGCCAACAAAGTTGCCTTCGGACATTCCAAAGTTCGAGGCCAAGCCTAATGAAGATCCAGGTGATCACGTGAATACCTTCCATCTTTGGTGTTCATCTAAATCATTGAAAGATGGCTCCGTACAGTTGTGATTGTTTCAACGCACTCTTATCGGGAGTGCCACGAAATGGTACATCGAGCTCAATCGCTCAAGATACTCTTCTTTTGGCGAACTGGCGATGGCCTTCCTTAACCATTTCTAGTTACCTGTGAGATACAACGTTGGCACAGAGTTGCTTGCCAATTTCGAACAGACAACAGCGGACCATATCTTTGATCATATCTAAGAGTGGAGATGCCGGAAGAGTCTAATCAAAGTACCAGTCCCACCAGGATTCCTGCTTGAGTGGTTCCTTAAGTCTTTAGTCCCACAATTATCTAAAGACGTCGCGACTTCAAGAGTTTTCTATGAAGAAGATGACATCATGAGGGATCAACAGTTTGAGCTCATATATTCTCAGTCTGGTTTATTATACAACATCCTGCCGGATGCACCACGATCGATACTGGATAAAACTAGACAGAGAGTTGGACCACATGCCGATGGTATTGTTGGTTCAGCACAAACCAAGCCTGCTGAGAAATTGACAAAGCAATTGCAATAGTTATCTATACAACACTTAGCGGCCAGCCAGACTACTGCTTTGGATGCTCCTCCTACCCAAATGTCGAAAGTACACTCTGTGCAGTCGACTAACCCAAAGGCCACCCAACAACATGAAGGGAAGAAAAAACAACGCAAGAAGGGTAAGGGGGATAAAAAACCTACTGATAATGCTGGCGGGGACACTACAGAAAAATGGAAGGCGAGGTATCTGTGCAACTTGTGTGCGGAAGACCACCCGACCCATCTTTGTCCTCGACTTGCAGAGGCCCAGAAGTTTGTCACACAGCAACAGCAAGCAGTGTTGACTAATCCCTTTCAACATGGGCAAAATTTAACTCAAGCCTCTACAAGTACTGAAGGGGGCAGCCAAGAAACCTGCCCTCCTCCAAACAATTCCTCATCCGCGAATGTATATATGGTTAGGGGTGATGCTTTCATAACGACTAGAGCTCACGACTATAGTAAACCAAGCGCCTCTGAGAAGGGTAAAGAAGTTGAACTCCCATCTCTTCCTCTACAGATTGAGAAGACGTTGGGAGAAACAATGACACGCATTCCAAAGGGTGCATTTAAGAAAGCTTCTCACAACCCAAATGCAAGGGCCGCCCAGAATTACTCTGTGGTGGAGGATTTATCACAAACCCCTTGTGTGATGTCTGCTTTGGAAGTCCTCCAAAGTTGCCCTGCTTAGAGGAAAGACTTGTTAACTTCTTTAGGCTCTACTGAGACTTGTAACCTGGGTACCATCATGTTAGATACAACATACTTAAAACCTCGTCTTCCTTACCACGTAGCGTTTCAGATAGTAGTGGCTCATCCCATGAAAAATTTTACACGAAATATCTTCTGGACGGTGGTCGACGAGGGTGCCTCGACATGCGTTATGTCGTTATCATGTTGGAAGGCCATTGTCCATCCCGCTTTGTCTCATTCACCTACTCTCGTCACTGCTTTCGACGATCATTCTTTCCGACCACATGGCATCATTCCTTCTTTCCCTATGCAGTTAGGAGGGAAGAGCGTGTGCGTCGAAGTAGAGGTAGTCGATGCCCCCCTCGACTATAATCTCTTGTTAGGATGGAGTTGGACTTATGCTATGCAAGATGTGGTTGCTACAGTTTTCTGAGTCTTGTTGTTTCCGCACGAAGTTCGGATAGTGACCATCGATCAATTGTCCTTCTCTAGACCTAATCCAGCTTTGGGGGCATCCACGGTTCCCATGATTGATAATCCTCAACCCGGTGTCGTTAACGTAGGAGTTGGTTTGTGCCCATCCTTAATGGGTACCTTCGATTATCCACCTCCTCATGACGATGTCAAGTTTATATCTAATCACCACAAGGCTGAGATTTTTCAAGTTTTGTCATTCCGCACGACTTACTTTGAGGATCCGTGGATTATCCCTTCCCCATTAGCCACGATGGATGAGACAGGGCACTTCGGCATGTCCATGCCCTTGTTGGCTGTTGAAGTAGCGTACTCTTTAGTCCAGCAAGCTTCAGCGAACCCTAATCTGACTCCCGCACAAGAGTTGGATCCACTTCCAGAGCCTATTTGGGCTCAGGGTTCTCTTGCTAAAATTGATTCGTTAGACTTAGTGTTTCCTTCTGACGAAGCAGTAATCGAAGCAATGACTAGTCCGGACAAACCTTGGGAATATCTTCATCACAGATCATATTTCCTCCCAAAGTTAAGCCGAATTGAGGCAGGAGAATTCACTATCACCATGACGGGAGATCAGCCATGTCCTATTAATCTCTTAGCTACACAGGAAATTTATGCTGAGGGGAATATGGCGACTATCGCTAAAAATATACCTATCAATATCTCCCGAAACCCTGGCATCGTGGAGAATGTCTTCGTCGGAGTGGACTGCTCCCCCGAAGAGATTTATATTTACACGGATCTTTTCAAAGAATTACGCGACGTTTTTGCCTGGTCTTATGAGGAAATGCCAGGTATCGATCCGAAAATAGTTGAACATGAAAACACAATGTATCCTGATGCCAAGCCTGTTCGACAAAAACTTTGTCCAGTCAATCCTAAGAAAGCAGCAGCCATTAAGCTTGAGGTTGAGAAATTTCTCAAGGCAGGTTTCATTTATCCTATTCATTTGACTCAATGGGTGTCAAACCCCATGCCGGTCAATAAAAAACAAGGCACGATTCGTGTATGTACTGATTTCTGTGATTTGAACAAGGCATGTCCAAAAGATAATTTTCCAACCCCATTCATTGACCAGATCATTGATGAATGTGTCAGTTGTGAAGCCTTTTCATTCATGGATGGTTTTTCGGGATATAATCAAATCCAAATTAAACCTGAAGACCAACACAAAATGACATTCATTTGTCCGTGGGGTACATTCGCCTATCGTAAGATGCCTTTTGGCCTTAAAAATGTTGGAGCCACCTTCCAGCGGGCCATGTATTTTTCATTTCACAACCTCAAACATATAGTCGAGGGCTATCTAGATGATTTAGCATCACGCTCTTGCAAGCAAAAGGATCATCCTACACACCTTAGACTAATCTTCGAATGTTGTCGCTACTTTAGGATTCGCTTGAATCCCAACAAGTGCAGCTTCTGCCTAACGTCAAGACGTGTGTTAGGTTTCATCGTATCAACAACAGGGATCATGGTCGATCCTCTTAAGGTGGAGGCAATAATCCAGTTGCCCCCCCCACACACAATCTTACAACTTCAAAGTCTTCAAGACAAGGCGAACTTCTTACGACGCTTCATCGCCAACTATGCCGAAATCATCAAGGGATTTATGCGTTTACTAAAGAAAGATGTTCCCTTTTTCTGGGACGACATCGCTCAATGCTCTTTCGATGCATTAAAACATGCCCTCACAACCGCACCTCTGCTACGGCCACCTAATTATAACAAAGATTTCTTCTTATATCTGGTTTCCGCAGAGTCAACTATAGGCATGGTTTTAGTTCAGGAAGATGATTTGTTTTCAGAATACGTGATCTATTACCTGAGCCGAGGCCTCGTAGGACCGGAACTTAATTATTCCCATCTCAAAAAACTTGCGTTGGCAGAAGTTCATGCTGTTCAATGGTTCCATCACTATGTTCTATTTCGCAAGACTACCGTCATCGCTGTCGTGAATCCATTCCAGTACATGTTGACACGACGAGTTATAGGCGGAAAAATCAGTAGATGGATGGTCATCCTCCAAGAATTTGACTTAGACTTCGTTTCAGAAAAGTCCAAGAAGTCATTAGTCTTCGCAGAACTTATTTCGGAACTTCTGGTTGAGTCAGGTGACGTTATGCCTGAGGAATCGCCTATCCGGGGGGAATATGTTTTTGATTAAATATTCAGACCCCTGGTACGTAGATATACTTATCTATCTCCAGACTTTGAAGTGCCCCACCTCTACTTCTCATGACGAGCGTCGGCGGATACGCCATCAAGCTAAGAATTATCTCATACTCGATGATACATTGTATCGGAGAGGTGTAGACTGCATCTTACGTCGATGTCTCACTCATGAGGAGGTCGTCATAGTGCTCAACGATTGTCATACTGGAGCTTGTGGCAGTCATTTATCTAGGTTGGAAACAGCCCAAAATATTTTACGAGCAGGTTACTTCTAGCCCACACTTATCAAAGATTGTATCGAGTCGGTCAAGAAGTGCCATCCGTGCCAAATCTTCTCTTGGAAGATGAGGGCACATCCATATCCTATGTTTCCTATCATCACAGTCGGTCCCTTCACTAAGTGGGGGATTGATTACACTACATGCAACCCCCCGTCAGCAAGGGGGCACCGCTATATCATCGTCGCTCTCGACTACTTCACTAAGTGGGTCGAAGCTATGCCAACGTTTAAAGATGATGGAGAGACTGCAGCTCTCTTCTTATTCAACCAAATTATAGAAAGGTTCGGCGTCCCGAGAGAAATTTTCACTGACCATGGCAGTCACTTTCAGAATCAAATGATGACCGAATTAACGTCAAATATTGGGTTACGGCAAGAACATTCCTCACCTTACTACCCCCAAGCCAATGGGCAGGTGGAAGCTATAAACAAAACTCTTAAGACGATTCTACAGCGAACTATCAACTCAGCCAAGTCAAACTGGCATTTGATGTTATACTCAGCATTATGGGCTTATCGAACATCAGTTAAGACTGCAACCGGTTTCTCACCTTTTCAGCTCGTTTACGGGTTGGAGGTAGTCTTGCCCATCGAATGTCAAATCCCATCTCTGAAATTGGCAGTACAGTTATTTCCAAACACTTCTCCACTTGAAGAACGGTTAGTACACCTTGAGCAGCTTGATGAACAACGTCGCGATGTGGCCCTGGTCAACGAGGCTCATAAACATAAGGTCAAGTGTCGATATGATAGGTCCATTCATCCTTGGATTTTTTCTGAGGGCGACCTTGTCCTGGTCTATGACCAAGACAAGGACCCCCTGGGGGAAGGAAAGTTTAAACCCATGTGGTTGGGACCCTTCATTATCAAAGAGGTATTAAAAAAGGGCGCTTATCGTTTGGTTGATTTTGAAGGGAATTCTTTGGCGGAGCCTAGGAATGGGCTATACCTCAAGAAGTATTACTCATAGACAGGTCACTGTGGGTAACCTTTTGTAACATATGTATAGTCTTTGTACTATTACTTTTTTACGTTTCTTTTAAAAGTGTTATGGACGTGTCATTGATGTTATCTTTCATCAATATGGCAGATGTCAAGTGAGTCCGAGGTATTCGTTGGGTATGCGGACGGTGTTATTCGACACACACGGAGGCTTTCCTCTGCAGCTTGGGTAATATTTACACCACAGGGCCAGTTGTTATCTTCCAGAGGTATATTCTTAGGTCACACCACAAATAATGTTGCCGAGTATAGTGCAGTTATTGATTTGCTTTGTGACACATTGTCATTGGGTATTTCTCATCTCCAGGTCTATCTAGATGCTCAACTAGTTGTGTCGCAGCTAAACAGAATATACTGGGTTCATGATCCAACTTTACACCGACGATTCCTTAGGGTACGTCTCTTAGAATGCAACTTTGATTATATTACATATTTTCATGTTCCTAGGAGATTAAACCAAATTACAGATACTCTAGCTAATCACATTTTATATTGGAATCTTTCCCACATATGAAAAAGATCATGGACATAAACATGTAAATACATTTTTGCACACATAATCCATAAGACACAAAAAAGATAAAAACCATATATAAACATCATAAAATCCTTAGAGTACATAGATGGACGCAAGCGCCTAAAAAATGGGAATAGTAACGAGTCACCGGGCTTATGCCCTCAAAAAATATATACAAGTAGGTGCTCGTGGCACATAAAAAGTCTCAAGTCTATTCAGGGCCTATGGGACCTGTTATAATCATCTACTGCACGGGCTGAATGCCTAAACAAATGGACCCATGTACGAGGTGCCCCCACAACATGAGGTTGCATGGATGGCGGCAAGTCCTCTATCTCTGCCATCGGGACTGTGCGAGTGAGCGCAGTAAAGTTCCGCTCAATTCACCTAAGGACCCTCTCGGCCTCTCCTGCTGGGAGGTTCCCTGCTATTGTTGCTCCCCCAGCGGCGGAAGCCGCAGCTTCCGATCGTAGGCGACGCCTGTTCCATGCATAGTCGACAGGTCGCACGGATCCCACATATGCATGCAATAAACGTTTACCCATCAAATACTCTGGCATACAAAAAATGATATATATAACAAAAAGACATAAAAATTACATATGCAAACAAAAAAACTACAAAGGTGGAGACTTACCCATCTCTCCTCGCTCCTCACCAGGAGGCACGGGTTTCTCTGGATCTCTAGAGAAGTCTATCCCTACATATGGGTAGTCCTCGATAACAGGGATCTGTCGTGATAGCCAAGCAAAAAATTCGTCGTCGAAGCCCTCAATAGTCTTTCCACCACCCTGTCGCGGCAGTAACACTGCCCATCTGCACACTGCGGGGAAAGAGGCCAGATGTCCTCATACTACAACCTGAGGACTGAAGCATGGAATTCTCTCGAAAAAGAACGAACATAAGATAGTCCCGAACCTGAAGTTCCTCTATGTCCGTTGTCGGAAATCTGTCAATTGCCTCTTCATACACTATAGCAGTGTGGTACTCCAATCAAAAATCTGTGCATTCATGCACTGGATAGCACAGTTCATCTGTGTGCGCGAAGCCTGATGCACGGTTGTTGAGCCGGTAATCCGCCCAATAAGTAACAAGATAGTCTGTAGTGCTAAGTTGGTAATCTTGCTAATGGGTACCTGGGAACCTTTTCATTCGGTACCAGCCTCACAGTACTCAGCTATCAACTCCGAGATCTTGCTCGGCCCCGCAGGAAAAGTTTGGAAGTTGACTGGTTCCCCTCTCCTTGAGAGGCCAGTCAGAAAGTAAATGTCCTCAGTGGTGGGCACCAATGATTGCCCCTCTAGCATAAAGGCCTCTGCATCAGGATGCCAGTAATCAATCAAGGCATTCAGTAGCCTTGGTTGTGCGCGCATAAACTGACATAAAAAGAATTTGAGCAAACCGCATTGCATTAACACGGACACAACATTCGGATCTGCAGCAACCAACTCACTGATTGCCTTGTGCTCCCTTTCCCTCCACTAGACATACATCCTGCTAACACAACAAGGTAAAGGAGGGTCAATACTTGTTTTCATTTACTTTCCCATCAATGGGGGGGGTACACGCGGTCTGTAGAGGTGACAGTCTCATGTACACGCATACAGGCTTTAATATGCACGTGTGTAAACGCGGGTTGTCTCTGGACAACCCGCGTGTACCTAGGGCCGACCTTTTTAAGGTCGACGCCCACCCAAAAAATAACTTAAATGATTAAAATGAAGTATTGACTAACTAGATAAGGGAGTTTGTACTTACTTGATCCAAGCAGAAGTTCGTTTCGTCCACTGTAGCTCCCGGAATCACTATCTTTGGCAAAGGGGGTCTTTTGGCTCCAGAGTCAATTTCCAAATCAGCAATGGTGATAATGAGCTTCCAACTTCTATTTATAGACTTTTTGGCCTCTTTTTGTCACTTTTTTGGCCCCCCTTATCAGTTTCTTTATACCAAAAACCATTTAGAGTGATCCAGGAATTATATGGGAGGGATTTGATCAGGTATTGGGACGTTTTTTTTTCTTTTGAGTTTTGAAAAAAAAAAATATTGACGGTCCATAT
>ML813808.1:0-12080 GCA_009831015.1 Picea engelmannii | reverse complement strand
CTAATCGGTGCTAGTTTATCCCTTTTTCGAACCGACTAGACTATTGTCGAAAAAGGTACCCCACTGGAGTCTCCTTTTATGCTTTTTCAGACTCTCTAAATATGAAAAACCACCGAGCTTACCTTCTCTGGGCTCGTTAAACTCACATCGAAGGACGTTACCATTGTGTGTTCTATCAACCGCATTTGCATACCTTATCCACCCGACTTGTGACTGTTTGCTTCTGCGTCTTAACACCTTTGGCCGCTGGAGGATTTTTCCCGAGTATCATGTTACCAGAACATCAGTCTTGTCCTTGTGCCTCGATCTTGTATGTTTACAGTACTCGTTCCTCCATTGTAATGTAATCTTCCTTTATTCTTTTTCAAAAATTATCAAAAAGAACAAAAAAATCAAATATACCCCAAAAAGAGGAGGGGAAAAGTATTTTCTTTATTGGCAGCATAATGAGTCGCCCTTGGATAAAGCACATTTGTCCGTTTGATTATCAGACTATGGGATGTAGTACGAACTTAGGAAGCTTTGCTCGCTATATAGAGTTGTGTCCTCCACCATTTGGTTACTCTTCCAAACATATGGAGAGTTTGTGTTGCCTCCTGCTTCGTAGACTTATGATTAACATATATGTTGCCTGAGTCTTATCACTTGTCATGCTATTGTCCAAGGGAAGTTTGTCACTAAGCCTGAGTCGGCCCCTCTGCAATATGTCTCTTTTCCACATACCCGGCCATCCTGAACGTCCAATCAAGTCCTTGTTCGAAATCACTGAAGCCTTCAGTCCGATCATCAAGATTATCAAGTCCATAACCGACGAGCCGTCAAAGACCTCTAGGTAGTGCAGTCGTACACTCATATTACACTCCTACCCGAGTTTTAGAAGATTTTGAAGTTGTTTCTCAAGCTCTGAAGTACAGCCATCAGGCCGAATTAGCTTCTGGAAGATGGATACTCTATATGTATATCTTTATGATTTCGAGATGTAGCTCCGCTGTGTATTATTCGTGGCTACTCTTTATAGTTATTTAACATGGATCTACAGTGTATTTGATTGGTAGCCATGGTTCTATTTTATCCCGAGCATGGGTATGCCCACCTCGGTGAGACATTTGTTATTTTGCAGATGACACCTCCTGGTTCTTGATCCTTGGGCTCACTCATTCAGCACATCAGTAAAGATTGGTAAAAGATTGGTAATGTATTTTTGCCATCAGATGCCCTTCTGACCTCACACATTAGGGGGCATCTGTTATAACCCTAAATTTCACCACACATGCTTACCTGGCATCAAATCAACTCATATCCCTTCCTTGCCAAAACTGTGTGGAACAAACTCTTTGAAAATCCTCTTGAGTCATATAGTGGAGTATGGAGTGAGGTATCTTGGAGGAGATGGAGTGGAGTTGCAGGGATATACGAACTCAGATTGGGTAGGAAGTACAGTGGACAGGAATAGCACCTAGGGGTGGTTCTTCAGCTTGGTATCAGCAATGATTACTTGTTTCAGGAGGAAGAATACTTTTGTAGCACTCAGTTCAACAAAAACAGAGTATATGGTAGTGAGTATGGCTAGTTGAAACCATTTGGATTCACAAATTACTTACAGGGTTATTTGATCAGGAGTTGGAGCCTACGATGATATACTGTGATAATCATAGTTGTATCAAACTCTTGAAGAAACCAGTATTCGATGACAGGTCCAAGCATATTGAGATGGGATACCACATCATCTAGGATAGAATCCAGAAGGGAGCAATGAATCTTCAATATATTTCCACAAATGAGTAGGTTGCAGATATTATGACCAAGCCTTTGGAAAAAGGGAAGTTTGTGTTCTTCAAATATAGACTTGGAGTGATGCAAAATACCTTCCTTGCTAAGAGAGAGTGTTTATGCATGTAGCAACAACCAGGTATTTATGCATATGCTTGGTGTCTAGCAAGCAGAAGTTGTCCAAAGCATTATATCTTGGTAAATTTACTTTAGTTAAAGGAATTATTAAAGTAAAGTGATTTTATTAATCAATTATTTTATTTATTTATTTATTTAAGGAAAATGATAAAATTAATTAGCATGTAATCTAAATCTCAAGTGAGTGTGAGAAGTAATCTCAACCATCAATCACTTCGGAGATTAGAAATAGATTATAACTCATTATTATAAAATCAAGGCTAGAGTGAAGGAGGAAGACACTTGATACTTGTGTTGAGAGAGTCGATACATAGAAGATTGGATCACAAAGGATTGTGATTCAAGATCTTGGATAGGTGGATAAGGACTTCCATCTAGAGATTAGATCAAGGAGAAGAAAGAACACGGGCTACCACAAGCAGGTTCCAGTCAGGCGAACCCATAGAAAAGTCTTGTGTCATACAGATCTTTTCGTACAGGATTTACATAAGTATACATGGGCACCAATGGATATAGACACATATATGCAGGCAATAAGTAGGGATAGATGTGTACATATCAAAAAGTGTTCAGTTCTGGTCCATACAACAAACCAGACATTTTCAGGTTTGTTTGTAGTTATATTTCTCTCAGTGGGACATTATCCCTATTACAGGAGCCCTGATTTTAACATAATAAAATAATTCTCATCACTTTTTTTCCCTCTAGTTTTTATGGACCTAACCCCTCACATAGGTAGAATAATATATTTCCATGTAATAAAGGTCAATATTAATAAGGCCTAGCAATAAGGAAGAATAAGTCCAATGTAAGAAAACCTAATAGAAGCTTTCGCTTCTAGAAGGATCTTCCTCTAGATGGTTCTTTTGATAGACATATTTAGTATAAATAGGGGTCGAGGGTATGAGAAATTTTGTCTTGGATATTATTGTAATAGAGCTCTGTTGTGCTGGAGGTTTCCCCCTCGAAGAGGCAAGTGAACATTACTCTCAGTAATCAAAGTGCTCTTTATAGTGTTCTTCTGGTATCATTTTGGTATTATTGTGGTGTTGTTCTGGTTATATTGTTGTTCATCTACCATTTCTAGCTATTTATTTCTATTCTGCATACTTTTTTATATCTAGAATATTACAAGTGGTATAAGAGCACCTTCCTCGGTGGAAAATTGTGGGTTAATTTTTTTTCAAGGTAGAGACGTATTCTTGCATCTTCAAGCTACATAGATCTGTCATTACACACATAAACCCACGGTCGAGGATTCATACATCCAGGAAATACAAGTGGTACTTAAGCGCACATCTGTTGGCCACCCTTCTAACCCCTGTTGGTACCCCTTCGAGTGGTAGTGCATCAGACAACACCTGTATACGGATCGACCTAGATCTCCTAAAGCCCTCCATAGATAAACCAATCAGTTGCTTGACTGCTATAGTGTCACCGAGCAAAGCACTCAGGAAGATACTCTCTAGTACCTGGGTATTCGGGTAGTACGGCTAAGGGCACGGTCTAGCCTCCTTAGTTGGTGCCCTGAGATATTGGGTCGATTACTACTATTGGACCCCGCATGTATATCAGAGAGTTATAGCACAGGAAAAACCCTTTTTTGTAGAACCCTTGGGACATAAAAAAAAATAGAACAGATAAGATCTATTATGGCGCAACTGTGTCTCTTGCATTCGAGTTGCGAAATTTCTACACATTTCTTCTTGTTAATAATTTGGGCATTTCATCACTGCATTATTCTTTAGATCAGCGTATAACTCTGCAGGAGTAAAAAAAAAATGTCTTGGATATTGTTGGCACCATTATGTGAGACATATTCCATTGGATTTCTCTCTTCTCCCTTATTGCAATCATACCTATCATTTTTCAGCAAATTGTTTTTCTTGTGGACCCAACCCCCTTCCAACATTCTTATTTTGGATTTACCCCATTGGATTCCACTTGTCACCCCGATCATTGTGATACACTTCACCCATAACCCATTTTCTATGTGGTCCCACCCGCCCCTTTTCGTGTTCCCTCGTCATCATGGCCCATACCCATAGCCAAGACTTGGAAGCTCGCTTCACTACCTCATTATAATTTCATAGAAACTTAACAAGAAGTGCGATAGCTTAGTGCCAATATTTCCATCACCAATCAAAATATGCATTCCTCCATCACTGCCTCATTCACGGAACTCAAAGATGAGCTCAAACAAGAAATTACTACCCATCTTGAATCTGTCACTACGATGATCTGCACCAAGTTCCATATCCATGCAGATCTTCCCGTCTCTGATCCACCTTTGCATACTGAAGGTGAAACTTTCTCTCATTCCCATAATTTTCATCCCCATCACCTTCAACGTGACCTACACCTTCTGCATGTGGATGTGACCAAATTTGATGGATCGAAACCCACTGGTTGGGTAACTCAAATGGAACATTATTTCTCTTTGTATGGCATTACAGATGAGCTGTCCAAACTCCAGTATGGTTTTCACCATCTAGATCAAGAACGTTGGCAATGGTGGCAATGGAGAAAAAATGTATGCCAAGGGTATGTGGCTTGGACACACTTTGTGGCAGAGATTTATGAAATCTTTGACACTGACACCAACCATTTAGGTCATTTGAAAATTTTGAAACAATATGGCACCGTGGAAGACTTTATAGTTTCTTTTGAGAGACGGGATTTTCATACAGAGGGCATGTGTGATGATTTTTTCTGAGAATGTTTTATCAATGGCCTCAAGGATGACATTTGTGCTCATGTCCTCATGGATCAACTTCAGATTTGGGTGGATGCTACTAAAAGAGCTAAGGAAGCACAACAGGTTGTCTCTTCTCAAAACAAAAAACCCTCCTTTATTCCTCACACTAAACCAATAACTCCCACTCCTCCTTATACTCCACTAAAGATCCAGAAATTGACTAGGGCCGAAATGGCTTAACGCCAACTCAAAGGCCTTTGTTATAATTGTGATGACAAATATTTTATGGGACACAAGTGTAAGGAACAAAATATTTTTATGGCCATCTCAGAGGATTTTTTGGAAGAGGATGTTGAGGCTCTCCTTATGTCTATGTCACCTAAACCCACTAACATAACCCCTCCCTCAGACCCTCCTGAAGTAGAACCGGTCAATTCCCTAAATGCTCTCACTGGATTCTCTGCTCCCCAAAACCTCAAGCTAATTGGTTACATAAAGCATAAGAAAGTCATCATTCTTATTGATAGTGGAAGCACCCATAATTTTATTCATCATCGCATTTCCCAAGAAAATAATTTCTATATCTGTGCAATCAATAATTTCCAAATCATGATTGTCAATGGTGGGTCCATGAAATGTGGAGGGTGTTGTGAAAATATGTGTCTCCAAAATGGTGACTACCACCTGAAATATCATATGTTTTCTATCGACATGGGCGGTTGTGACATTGTGTTGGGTGTAGAATAGCTAAGGAATTTGGGTCCCATTCTCATGGATTTTAAGGAATTAACCATGAAATTCGACCAAGAGGGACAACAATATAAGTTCCAAGGAATCATCGTTGGTTCCCCGGAGATCATTAGTTCCCATCGCATGGAAAAGATGCTCAAAAAAGGTTATTCTGGCATTATTTCCCAAATCCATGCCATACAAGAAACTGATACACCCTCTGTGTTGCAGGACCTCCAAGCCATCCTCTCTAAACATCAAGTAGTTTTTTCCACACCCCAGGGACTCCCTCCTTCCCGTGGTGTTCATGATCATTCCATTCCCCTTGTCCCAGGCATCGTTCCTCTCAATATTCATCCCTATAGTCACCTCGTTTCCAAAAAAAAATGAAATTGAGAAAATGGTTCAAGAACTGCTCAACGCAGGTGTTATCCTTCCTAGTACGAGCCTCTACTCTTCTCCTATTGTCATGGTCCTTAAGAAATAAGGTTCTTGGCGCATGTGTCCTGACTTCCGCGCCCTCAATAAACCCACCATTAAAGACAAATTTTCTATTCCTGTCATTGATGACCTCTTGGATGAATTAAGTGGTGCCCGGTTATTTACTAAACTTGATCTTCGTTTTGGCTACGACCAGATCCATATGAAAGAGGCAAACATTCCTAAGACTACATTTAGAACTCATGAGGGCCACTATGAGTTTTTGGTCATGCCCTTTGTCTTGTGTAATGCTCCCTCCACTTTCCAGAGCCTCATGAATCATGTCTTTCATCCTTTTTTTTGTCATTTTGTCTTTGTTTTCTTTGATGATATCCTCATCTACAGAAAAAACCTAGAAAACCCATATTGATAATTTGGATCGAGTTCTCCATCTACTCTCCCAGCACTATTGAGAAAATAATATGAAATGATCTTACTCAAGCATTTTCAAATTTTTCTTTGCTAAATAAAAATAGATGGGACTATCACCCTAGGTTTATAGCCATCAAAAATAAAATCCTAACTCACAAGTATCAATTACAAGTTCTTAGGCTAGTATTTTCACAAATAAAAGCTTGCTGGAAAATTCATTTTTATATGATTTTCTGAATATAATAGTTGTTGAAAATAAGTGTAAAGATAGAAGTAAGACAACAAGATGATAATCAAGATATATGAGACATAAAGAAATCCTTTATTTCATTCCAATTCACCAAAGAGTCATTTTATTTACAAAATATCATACCGAAATTTCATACCAAAGTCAAACTTAGACATCCCTGATGGAACATACAAAAGGACCTCTGACAAAAAACCAAAACTGAACTCTAAAATTTGGATCATCTTGCCATAGATTGTTTCCCACTCGAATCTGCACCATAGCCTTTGTCATTCATGAAAACTAATTCACAAACAGACAAGTCTACACAGACTATCA
The DNA here is from genome assembly GCA_009831015.1 of Picea engelmannii. NCBI lineage: Eukaryota > Viridiplantae > Streptophyta > Pinopsida > Pinales > Pinaceae > Picea > Picea engelmannii. Next base: position 5,328 of record ML813808.1, on the reverse strand, counting down.
AAGATAGATCAACACCTCTAAAAAACAAGTGTCTGAATCCTGTAATTTAGCCCTGAATGTTGATGTCTACAATAAGATCCTGCTATCATAAAAGAGAATTGGGCTTGTGATAAATTAAGGAATGAATGAAAACTAAACTATCTCAACCTAAAATCAAAGAGAAAACCTTAGTATGCTTCTCCTTCTATCATCCTCTTGTTCCTCCCTTTCTTTTTTCCTTTAAGAAAATTAGAATTGGTTGAAGTAGTTGAACCAACTCATTAGTTAAGTTAATTAAAAGACTCAACCAACTTTTAGTTAGGGGGGGAATTAATAATCATAATAAATATTATAAAAAAATAATAACCGGTAGGTGGGACCCCTTGTGACTCCCTTTACCTCTTAACAATCATGACATACTAGTTAATTAAGCAAAACACACCTCCTTGTGACTCCCATCATCATATTAACATTTAACAATTTATCTCAATATTGTTTGCAGTTATTTCCAAAATATATTACCAACATATGCAAAAGCATGCCATACGAAAATATGAAGTCAACTGTCATCAAACTTAAAATCCATATTTTCTAGTTTGTGAGAACAAAAGAGAACAAGTGGTAACTACTTTCCATTTAGATCTACTTAGACAATCAAATTATAAGAACAAGATGGGGGACTTAACTTCTTATGATGATTTCCCTCATTGCTCCAGCCTTTGACCTTATTTGCCAAGCTCCTGGGCATGGGAGAGATCCTGCAAAGAACACGAAGAAACCACCTTCCTCTACACGATATTGTCAACTAAAGATAGATCTAACTATGATGAATTTACAACAATAGACATGTATGAATCAAATACACAAACATGAGGGGAATAGGCCAAGTTATATTAATAATGGAAAACATGGAAAAACTTACAACCTAGTGATGTTGTGCTAGTGTTACTCCAATATATCCAGTCTATCCCTTGCCTAAATATCCCAATACCATAATGATGATGCTTATGAACTATTTTTGAACTCCAAGGTCAAAGTTTTGACACTCTAAAATCATTTCTCCTCCTCCTTTTCACCTTGGAAATGTCCTCATTATATAGGGTTTAAAGTCTTGACCATCATGAGATATTTTGGGAAATAGTTGAGGATTCTACTCCATGATTTGGGATTTGGATTTTTGAGGTTGGCTAGGATGGAGCCAAGTAGGGTGACTTGAATCCTTGACCCAAACAAACATGAATCTCCTCGGATTTCTTCCCTTATAAAAAGGTGGGATGGTTATAACTTCCTTTGACCAGGTCAACGCTCCCTCAAGGTTGAACACAGGACATTGGAAAAGCTCCCTAAGCATGGGAAGGGGTGCATTGTTAAGGGTTCAATGCTCCCTATACATGGGAAAGGGAGTGTTGACCTTTAAAATCCTCTAAGGATGGTCAAAATTCCAAGTAAAAGGCATGTTTTCGGCTTTCAAAAGATGGGTTTCTTCTTCCAAAATGACTTAGGGATTATGAAAAATGTTTTTCAATGGTGTCAATCATGGTGAAAGTTAGAAAATTTCATGCCAAACTTAGTATGGTGAATATGACACTTGAAAAAGTGCATGTGACACTTAATAAGGTGCATATGACACTTTATGACACTTGCGACACTTAGGTGTAAATAGATGCGGCACTTAAGTGTGACATTTTGGTGTGTAACGGATTCCCTCTAAAGTGTGAGGTCAGAAGAGAAACTGCTGGATGAAACACTTTCAAAATATTAATGTAAGGGAATTGGAGCAGGAGAGCCTGGCGGAAGCTGCAAACAAATATCAAACAGTATTAGTATATATTTATCATCCACGAGGCATGCATACCTATGCTCAAAGTAAACTAACTCAAAGCATGGTCATCGACCAATACACTGCGGATCCATGAAATAATTGACTAAGGATATGGCCACTAAACATACAATGTGGATCCATACCTCCATGACTTGATTAAGTGATATCCATAAAAGAATACATAGTGGAGCTATGATATGACAAAACAACATAGCCATGGACCAATACAAAGTGGATCTATGTGGAAGTATATATTAGCGGGGTTTCCAAAAGGGTGAGTGTACTAGAATCCCCAAAATACTCAAATAATCTCCATCACAACCTAGGTAAAGCACATAACAGAGTGAGTTCCCGAAACAGGGTATTCATCCCAATCCCAAAATAGCATGATTCTAACCATGTGAATAGATGACTTGATGTCGAACATGGTAGAAACCACTTGATTACCGATCATTAATTTTATATCATTAAAAAGTGTAAGGGAAATCACCAATGATGACAATGATTCCCAAGGTACCCTAGTACATTCCAATGAATGTGAATAATTGAGCTAAAATCGAACATCCATGGAATCATTCGACTAGAGGCCAATGGTTTAAACCTATTATCGAAGGTGAGGAAACTTGTCATTAAGGCATGCAGGATCCAAGGTACTAACTTGTCTATAAGTCTGATTCTTAGATAATGTGTTGAATTCAATAGGAATAGACTCGTTGAAGGAGGGCCATGATGCATCCCCCATCATCGACACAAAATTGACACAAGAAAGTGATGTGACATGATAAATAAAATGAGTATGGACTGACACAAGGATGAAAGATGGTAATATTGTAGAATGGATAGTTTGAGTTGGAACTTCCCTTGAACATTTGTGAGGCATGACAAGTGACTTAGCATCAGTGACTCAACTAAGATATAGACCAAAACATAGTGCGAAGATCACCGAGGCACTCTTCGAGTGACCTGAAGGAGTATGAGGACTCATTGAATTGGTATGACTCAGAGACAAACATATTATCCAAATGAAAGATGAGATGAAAATAGGTGCAAGACAATCAAATTATCCATCTGTAAGACGAGACCCAAGAAGGTACCATGTTCAAGGGAGACAACAAACAACTACCATGATGCTTTCCAAAACTTGACCCACTTCCTTCATTTTTTTTTCCTCCACCATGATTAGCGAGTACCTATTTGGTTTTTAACGAGCTTAAGGAGGATAAAAAATGCTTGGTATAGCTCATCGTCGATGATTCCCTCATGATATGTTTAATGAACCTAAATAAGGAGGGGTTTGGCCCCATATGGATCCTTCAATGAATGTTTTACGAGTCCAAAGAAGGAAACTTGACGGTATTTTCATTTTTAGAGAGTTTGAAAAGATCTTAAAGATGACTCCAAGGGTGTTTTTTTTCATAAATTTAGTCTCCCAAGCCCGAAAAAGTGTAACACAATATAAGGGAGAACACTTATAATCATGATTGACTAGAGTATACCTTTTTCGTAGTTAGTCTTATGAGGTCGAAAAATGGGTAAAATACCACTCGAAAGAAAACTCTTTGTAGTTTAATGAGCTCAAAGGATGGAGAAGTATGCTCGTGGTCTGCTTCATTTTTTAATGAGCTTGAAATAGAGAATGAAACTATGCTTGAAATCCTTTGTTTCATTTTTAACGAGCTTGACACAGAAATGGGAACTTTGCTCGAAATCCTATGTTTCATTTTTTAATGAGATTGACACATAAATGAGAACTTTGCTTGCAGTTGGTTTCATTTTTTAACAAGCTTGAAAATGAGAATAAACTATGCTCGGTGCAATACCCATGAACATGCCCTTTCCCAACATGATGTCCAGAGGTTGGTATGTTGATCGATACCTATTGGTGGATTTTTTCCCAACATAGTGTTCAGAGGTTGGTACTTTGGCCCCAACATTATCATAAGAAGTTGGCAATTTAACTTTAGCATGATGAGCGGAGGTTGGAGACATGCCCCCCAAGATTTGTTTCATCTATCGACTCTTCTTCTGCATAGAATCCTGGTTACTAATAGAGATAAGTTTACCAAAGAGGGAGGAATAAAGAGGATCAATTAAGACAGACAAAGGAAGGGAAGGTTTAGGTACCAGATCTTGTGGAATACAGGACTTTGCTAGACTAAGTAACATGATGTAACCTAGTGTTGTAGTGGTAGATGGGATAGGAACTACCCAAGGATCGAATGATTTAACGGATCGTTGCACCATATCCATAATCATGTTTAACGTGGAAACCTCATGTGGGAGATCAAGGGGAGGTAAGGGAAAAAATCCCATGAGTGAGGAATATTTGAGGAGACCTATCCCCACACTTTTGTACTTACGATTGGACTGTCCCAAGAAAGGGATATTATTCACTGAAGAATTATGGATATATGGAGTGAAATAATCAAGCTGGTCAACATTCACAATTTTTCCTTTATGGGGAAATTGTAAAATGTGAAAACTGAAGATGTGTCAATAGTCATGGCATAGAACCAACTGTGACCAAGCAACAAATTATAATTTGGTGGTGCTTCAACCAATTCAATGTTGATAGAAACAGTTTTTCCCTTTAACTCTACAACGAAAGATTTCAAGACTTCATAAGTTTGGAAACCATGTCCATCAAACGCTTTAAGGGTGGTAGGAGACTAGTTAATTTTGGGAGAACAAATTGTTAGAAAAACAGGACCATGGAGAAATAAAATAAAACAAATGAGGAAACAAAACATAGAAGATACACAATACAATAGAGACACATATTTACGTGGTTCACCCAGTGTGGGCTATGTCCACCAGAGAACTTTCCAGGTCCTTCCTTTATTATTATCCAGCAAATGAAGGGATACAACCTACAATAAACCCATTGTAACTTCCTCTTCTTTCTCTCACAGTCTCCTATCTCGGAATACAATATTCGCCATTATGCATAGTCGTAATACATTTCCCTCATAATAGAGGGTTTCATTCTAGGGAAAAAAACCCTAACATAATTTCTACCATTAGATCTACGACCTTATAATGAACGGTCCAGATTTACAATGAAATTACAATATACATTTACAAGGCAATTTTTCCTTTGAGGGCTTCGCCCCCGTACCCACAGACCCCGCAGAGGGGGTAACCCCCTCTGCACTCCCCCGCATGGAAGAGTGTACATACTTCTGGGGTGTAAATACTTCATGGGGTATAAACATGACTGAAAACAAAAGACCTCTAAATCAGGAAGATAATCAGGCTCCACAACCAACAATCTCCCACTTGGAGACTGATCTCAACAACTCCACCGTTGTTGTATATGTTGGACTCTAAACCTTCTTGGACCTGGAAAATTTCTCATCTTCATCTTCATTATTGAAGACCAACTGAAACTGAGCAAGAAATCAGTTTATCCCTGGTTACTCCCTTTGTTAACATGTCTGCAGGATTCTAGCTAGTGTGTATCTTTTCCAACTTCAAATGTCCATCTTCCAAGACGGATCGTATGAAATGGTACCTCAAATGTATAT
>ML813807.1:79071-96483 GCA_009831015.1 Picea engelmannii | reverse complement strand
TAGTTTCTTAACTGCATTTGCATCTTACTTTGCATGTTTGTTTGGTTTTAATAGCCTAGGTTGTTTTTATAACTGAAAAGAGTTATCAAACCAAAGTCCCTTTTCATAATATTCCTTGAAATTTTAAGTAGTTGCATTGCATTTGGAACGAAAAAGAATTCTAGAAAAGATTGCATATTAGGATCTTGGTATTTATTTTGAAAAGTTTGCACCTTGAAAGTTAAAAGAGCCAAATCTTCATTTGTAGAACGCAATTTGTTTTGAATTTCATTTAAAGCACAATGTTCTAAAATCTCATTAACTCTTCTCTTTCATCTCTCAAAGAACATCACAAGTTTCACTTCCGTACCCCTGAGTAATTAAGGCACTAAAATTAACGCTTAATGTTATAATCAATTAGACTTTTTCTTTATAGGGTACACCAATTAGACTAGGCTTTAGGGCCTTAGATTAGGTGTGGAGAGGAAACTCTTCAAGGCCACTTAAATAAACTTAAGAGTATGAGATAGGGAGTGTTGAAGTCCAGTGTCGTAAAAGTTATCCAGGACCCTCCTCTAACACAAGGGATAAACACGAGGTCACGTGAGGAAAGGTAGAGGAGATAACCCCTCCAAATCTAGACTAAGCATAGTGGGGATCGTATTTTGAGGGTAATTCTTGCGATTCCGATGACTAAATTTGACTATGGAGCTTCCTGGACCTTGAATCCATTTGGGATTCTCAATATTCTTCTGAACCAGTTTCTTTCAGTACCCTAGAAAGGATTCGGACATAGTTATCTTTCTCATACGATCTGCCCAACTATTGACTGTACCTGCCTGGTGATTGACTACATGTTGGAAACCTAGTTTCCTTTTATAAGGACTCACATAGGTAACTGCAGGGGTATAATGCAGTACCTAGGATAGGCGTCGAACCACTCTTTGTAGAGTATATGTTGGCCCTTGGGTATGGAAGCAAGTGAAGGTCAAGGAAGAAAAGGCAAAACGTGAACTGTGCGGAACACACAGTGACTGATACTGGGTCAAAATAAGCAGAAGAACAGAAAAAGATGGAGTGAAGTAAGAGAAAGCAAGTCATTGGACTAGGAGATTGAGAATGTCAGGTCAGCAAGGAATATGGATCGTGGACAACTCAGGAAGAGGAAAAACTCATCGTTGGATGCTTGGAGTACCGCACGAGAAGGAAGGAAAGACAGGTTGGTGAAGCCCTGAAAATGTGGGTCAAGTTGACCTAGGGTTTTAGACACCTAGGGTTTTGACACCTAGGTTTCGGCCTAAGGTTGTCGGTGAGTGATATTAATGTATAAATAAAGGTCAAGAGGACCTAGGTTGGGTTATTGTTGATATTTTTATTGTTGCTTTAGCTTTTGGCATGAGTGATGATTGTTGTGTGAGAGAGAAGTGCTAAGTGTAAGAGCACTCAGGTATTGTAAGATCTTCAACTGGGTGCGAAGATCAGTCTTGCAGCTGGGTGCATAGGAAGGAGAGAGAAAGAGAGGAGAAGAAAAAAGATCTGCTAGCTGAGAGCACAGAGGAGAACTGTATGCTTCATCTTAATATACTATAAAGCACAGTTTTGTGGACGTAGCCCTAGAGAGGGGGTGAACCACGTACATCTTGTGTTGTGTTTGATTGATGCTATGTTCTTTTCCATTTGATATATTGTTATTGCATTACTATGTTAGATCTGATAGACAGCTGTGCGGAGTAGATCTAAGTTGATAAGTGATATATGAATGTTGTGTTGTTCTCCCATTAGATCCACTTGATATTCCCTTTGGTTGTAGACATCTTTGTCCTGCAACCCCCCCATAGCTGCTTTGGGTAAGACTGCATCTACCTTGCAGGTGTTTCTGAAAGGGCCAGTAGTTAGGGCTTGTTGGTGTGCTCTTGGAGCTGAACCCTGGGTCTGCCCCTGTGCCAACAAATGGTTCCATTGTCAAGACAAGAATCTTCGTGAGGGAATGTCAAGGTGGTTTCCATAAAAAACAGAGATTCAAAAGTGGATAGAAGATTAAGAAAAGGACTTCGTTGAAGACCAGAACAAGAACCCTAATCTTAGTATAGAGTATTGGTTAGGAAGATATATTTTTACTGATATACATGAGATTTTCTTTGGAGGAATCCATCAGGAGCTATATGAGTGGTTAGTTAGGTTAGCATATACCCAGTTTGAGATCAGATCTAGACCTCCTGTGGTTTGGATGTCAGTGTTGATCAAGAAGGTCAAGAGAGTCGACAACGTCATGTCAAGAGCAGTAGATCACTGGTTTGATAGCACCATTGGAGGGTACATCACCGAATTTATTGTTGACAGAGTAGAGTCAAATAGCCAAGCCGAGAGATATTTCTTCAAAGGACCCAGAGGAAAATTTTTACATTTTTTAAAGTTGAGGATCAAGATGCTATTGCATGAGAAGAACATCTTGAAGATACAGTAGTTTCTCAGATCGGAAAAGGCTAATGTTCAAGAATTCAGACAGCGACAGCGACACAGAAGCTCGACATACGCCCAGTGGGAAAGCGTTTAGATAAGTTCCTCTCGTGAACCTGTTTAAGAAGAACTACGGGGATGAGGGTTTCTACAGTGGAGAAGAGGCAGATCTGATGGACGAAGAGCATTCAGAACCCGCTAGGATAGAGGAAGGGGAAGCTGAAGAACCTTGTCGGAGTGAGCCAGAAACTTTAGGAACTACGCAGACTGTTGAAGTAAGTACTATTACTCTTCCTGTTGTTTCAGCAGAACTAAGTAATCAGAATATCTAGAATCACCAAAGTCCTCAGAGTACTATTACTAGTAGGTCAACATATACTCAGACAAGAAACCTAGGCAGCTCTATGGAAGATGAGATGAAGCTCCCTATATTTAGCAGAGATAGATCTGAAGATCCTGATCAGCACTAGTTTCTATGTGAAGTTGTATGGAACATTAAAAATGTCACCGACGAAGCTGTTAAAAGAACTCATTTTAGCACTACTCTAAGAGACCGTGCACTGAGTTGGTACATGAAGCTCATTTAAGGACTTGCACAGCCTAAACCACTGAATGAGATCAAGAATACGTTGACTGCGGAGTTCAATAAAACTAAATCGGAGTCACAATGTATTACGGAGCTGAAATAAATCAAGCAGAAGGTAGTCGAACCTGTTTGGGAATTCGATCAGAGATTCAAGACTTTAACAAGCCGGTTGACTTTTCAGATCCTGGATGAGCAGAACAAGGAGTGGTTCATCACTTCTCTCTTACCAAACATAAGAGTTCCTATGATGCAACAGAATATTTCTTCGCAGGATGAGGTGCAGGAGATCGCCATGAAGTTAGAATCAACCCCTATGGGAGAATCCATCTCAGGTATGAGTCAAATCTTGAGCCAGCTAACTAGTTTGTCTCTACAGGTTGAAGATATGAAGAAAGACAAGGGGAAACATAAAAGAGAATACATATGGTCTGTTAGATGCAAATCAGAAGGTCATGACAAGGAGCATTGTCCCCTATTCCATGAATATTTGGCCTCTGGAGCTCCAATCCCTTTGAAAAAATTCAACCTACCCTGGTGCGAGGTATGCAGAAACAGAAATCACCCACGTGAGTGCTACTACATGCAAAAATATGTTCAGAAAAACACAAATTTGTATTGCACGTTCTGTAACTCTGTGGGGCATGATGATAAGGATTGTAGGGATTATGACCTCATGCATGAAAGGTCAAGGGATATATACAAAATTCAAGGCAAAGTACAGCAAGAAGGAAACACTACGCAGTACAATTCCCCAGGAAGAGGAAACTTCAATCCTCGCAGTGGATTCAGTGTACAAGGATGAGGAGGATGTATGGGTCAAGGTCAAGGATAGATCATCTGTTACAACTACGTGCAACTAGGAAACTTGGCAAGGGATTGTTAGAACCCTTGCACCACTTGCAGCTACTAGAGTTCATTCAAACATGTTATAGAATATTGTCCTGTACTACTATATAAGCTTCAGGAGAGACGAGGACCTCAGCAAAACCTGCAAGTGCAATTGATATACATTGAACCTCATGGAGAATACCCTAGAGTCATTGTTATCACTAGAGGAGGAGTTGTTATAGGAGAAGACCGAATGACCCAAGAAAAGACTACAGAAGACTCAGGAGTCAGGAAAGCTACAGAGAAGACACAAACTTTTGATGCAAAGAAATAAAAACAAATGTTTGAGGAGGCAAGAAAATAATTCAGGGGAGACCAAGGTTCTTCATAAAAATCATGACCAAAAGTGAGATAATATGTAATGCCTTTGGCATTTGATCAGTCTTCTCTGCAAAAAGAGGGAAAAGAGGTAAGAAAGCTCATGGAATTTTTATATACTTGTATTAAGTTAATTCAGAATGAAAGCGTTGTACAAGAACTACAAAATTTAATCAGACAATATGAGCTAGGAAAGGTAGACCCCTGAATGAATAGGGAAGTACACCAAGTCTCTAAAAGGAGAAGGACAAATAAGGAATTACACTTGAATTTTGAAATAGGAGAGTATGATATAGACTATGTGGTCCTCGACTTGGGGTCGAAGGTTAATGTCATGACGAAGAAAACCTGGGCACTAATGGGAAAACCCAAGTTGATTTATTCCCCTATTAGTCTTAGGATGGCTAATCAGTAACCTATAAGCCCCTTTGGAATATTGGAACAGGGATGATTTTAGGGGCTAAATTTCGCTCATGGGCTAATTTTCCATGGTTTTTCCAAAAATGAGATTTGCTATTTTAAAAATTATTCGCCCAAATTCTATAGGATAAAATTATTTTACCTTAAAATTCACCAAAATTTTATAAAAACTATACAAAATCCTTAGAAATTTGAATATTTTTACAAAAATATCGCCAATCATTTATAGTTGGCATATGAAGGATTAGTAAGATTCGCCAAGGTTTCTACATTTTAAAATAAATTTCCATCCTTAAAATCATCCCTGATTGGAACATGTCCCTGTGGACATCGACAGAGTAAGGACGTTTGCATATTTTGAGGTGATTGAGATAGTTGATGATAGTTGTCCTTACCCTGTGTTGTTAGGAATTGATTGGGATTTCAATAATTCCACTGTGGTTGATTTAAAGAAAAGACGAATGACGATTGAAGGAGATGTCCTTAGGGTCATTGCACCTTTAGATCCATATGAAGGCCAACGATACACAGAGCCCATAAAAGAAGAATACCACGCATATGAAATGGAAAACATATACAAACTAACCACTAGACAGTAGGATTACATTAATCCTACGGCCGATGGAAACCTAAGCTGGCAAAGTGACAATGCATGTTCATCAGATTCAGAAGAAGCACTAGAGAAATGACAGAACAAATTGTATGAAGTATCTACAAGGAGATGTTCTAGATTAACCAGAGAAGTTCGTTGGATCGGCACAACAGTAAGTAACCTACCCACCTTTGATGGTTTGAATCCTTTAGAAGCCTTCTTATCGGACTTTGAAGAAAGTGTACCAACGCAACAAAGATTGTTGGCAATGGATGGGGCATTGAAAGCAAAACCAGCAAGATGTTGGGGGACACACAAAAAAAACATTACATACTGGGTATAATGTCATAATTTGATGACAGCGTGGTTCTCATCACAAGTAGAAGGATACGAAGTTCGGTATACAAGTCGAAGTTGTCCAAAGGACCATGTGTGAAGTTGCAAGGAAGCCTAGTGAAACATTCCTCAAGAGTAGTGGGTTTACAAATTCATTAACACGCTGGACACAACCCTTATCAACTGGTACCTTTAAGCAGACCTATGACTCATCACTACAGATTGGGAAGGTATGACTCAGAATTTTGTAACTACCTTCTTATTTGAAATTCAATATCCTTCAGTAGATCAAGTGTTACAGATTGTAAGACAGAAAGTATTTGAGGAGGCCTCTAGCCTCCCTTTAGAACAAGAAGAGGATGAATGGACTGCGCCCCTCCAGAAACTGCAAGGTTGTTACAACATCAATGTTGACGAAGACGATGATCTGAGGAAGGTGAATATCGCAAAAAAAAAGGGACAGTGAGATGTGGAAGGACTAGGAGTTGAGCTACCATTTATTGGACAACCAATCAAGATTAAAAAATTCAATATTGGAACCAGGCAAACACCGAATATTGCAAATGTTGGAGATTATTGGGATGTTGCTACTATTGACAAGATCACAGAGTTACTGCATGAATATCAGGACTTGTTTCCAACCAAGTTCACTAATACGAAGGGAATTAAAGGGCCTATGGGGGAGATGAGGATCCATTTGAAACCATATGAAAGACCATTCAAACAGAGACCCTACAGACTAAACCCTAAATATAAGGAGAAGGTGAATATTGAGCTCTACAGAATGCTAGAAGCGGGGATTATAGAACCTATCGAAGAATCAGAGTGGATTATCCCTATGGTGGTGCAAGACAAGAAGATAGGAGAGATCTGGATCTATGTATATCTCAGGAAGCTGAACGATGCATGCTTGCATGACCCCTTCCCTATACAATTCACTGATGAGGTGTTAGATAATGTAGGTGGACAGGAGGTATATTCTTTCACAGATGGATTTTCAGAATACCATCAGATCCGAATCGCCAAGGAATATAGCCATAATACCACATTTGCAACAGAATAGGGATCATACCAATTTACAGTGATGCCATTTGGATTGAATAACGCCCCGGCCATCTTTTACAGGGTGGTGGTCAAAGCATTCAAGGATTTCCTACATAAATTTCTAGAAGCTTATTTTGATGATTGGATTGTTTTTAGTGTACTGAAAAATCATATTGAATGTCTAAGCCTAATGTTGGACAAATGTAGGCAGTGTCAGATTGTATGTAATCAAGGATTGTTAGGTCATATTGTATGTAAGCAAGGATTGTTGGTAGATCCATTTAAAATTGCCATTATAGTTGATATGCCCCCTCCTACTTCAGTCAAACAACTGCGCACTGTGCTGGGACTTACTGGATATTATAGGAAGTTCATTAAAGGCTATGCACAGATTACAACACCCATGGAGAATATTTTGAAGAAAGAATGTCAATTTCACTAGACAGAAGAATGCCAGCAGAGCCTTAATACACTGAAACAGAAAACGGTTACTGCACCCATTCTCATTTTCCTATATTGGAACAAGGAGTTTCACATCCATGTCGATGCATATTCTATTGCCTTACGAGCTGTATTATCACAACCGGGAACATGAGACATCGACCACCCATTAGCCTTTGCTAGAAGGAAACTATCCATAGCTGAGATTAATTACACCACCACTGAGAGAGAAAGTATAGCCATGGTGTATGCGCTGCAGAAGTTTCGCCACTATCTACTGGGAGGACACTTTAAAATGTTTACTGACCAATCCGCACTAAAGTACCTAGTCAACAAGCCAGTGTTGGGGGGGAGAATATGCATATGTCTTCTGCTATTTTAGGAATATGATTTTGAGATCGTGGTTAAGCCGGGCAGAATGAACAAGGCTCCTGACCACTTGTCAAGGTTGGAACATGGAGAAGAGCCCACTAATTTGGAGGATACATTGTCGGATGCACAGTTGCTAGCCATTAGAAATATTGATGACCACTTCACAGAGATAGCCCAGTTCCTGTCAATGGGGATGGCACCTAGTGAGTATACAATCACCCAGAAGAAATAGCTAGCAGTGCGCACTGCAGACTTTTCACTTATAGCTAGATAGCTATACAAAATGGGACCTGATGAGATATTGAGGAGGTGTGTTATGGAGGCAGAGCGACCATTGATCCTTGCAGAAGATCATGAAGGTATCGCAGGAAGACACTACACAGGAAAAGAAACCATGCAGAAGGTTCTTAGAGCTGGCCTTTTGTGGCCTACCTTACACAGAGATGCCAAGGACTATTACAAAGCCTGTGTTGTATGCCAAAGAGTTGGGAAACCATCCAAAAGAGATGAAATTCCATTAGAACCACAACTGACCCTACAAGCATTTGAGAAATGAGCCATTGACTTCGTAGGACCTATAAACCCACCAGGAAAGTGCACAGGAGCAAGGTACATAATCACTACCACAGAGTACTTGACTAGATGGGCCGAAGAAAGAGAAGCTAAGGATTGTAGTGAAACTACAGTTGCGTGCTTCATATTTGATGACATCATAACCAATTTTGGATGCCCAAAGATCCTTATGAGTGATCAAGGCACACATTTCATCAACAAGACCATTGAAGCCCTGACAGAGGAAATCACAGTCCATCATCAAAAGAGAACACCTTGCCATCCACAAGCAAATGGGAAAGTTGAAGCATTCAACAAAATATTGGAGACAACGCTGATGAATATTTGTAGTGTGAACAAGGATGACTGGGATTTAAGAGTACCAGTAGTACTATGAGCCTATAGAACCACTTGCAAGAAGATGACAATGCAAACACCTTTTAAGTTGGTTTATGGTCTAGAATTCGTTGTCCCAATGGAATATTTGGTACCCAACCTAAGAATCATTGCCTTTACAGGTATGAATGACACTGGCACTGTTCAAGAGAGACATTCATAGTTGGTCGAACTAGAAGAAGACATATTTATTGCAGGATTCCATCAGCAGGTCCAAAAGGAAATATAGAAGACCTGCCATGACAGGCACATCAAGAAAAAGGCATTTAAGCAAGGTGATTTGGTATTAGTATATGACAGAAAGTTCATGAAGCATCCAAGGAAGTTCAGAATGCATTGGCTTGGACCATATGAGGTCGCATATGTTACAGAAGGAGAAGTTGCGCAGTTGAAGACTTTGAATGGAGAATGGAAGGAAGGATTAGTGAACAGGAGCTAGTTGAAATTGTATTGTGAAAACCAGCTGCCTCACAACTCTCAGTAAACACATAAGGAAAAGGGTCGAGGTGCCAGGTGCAGTTGAAACTGGGTACCAGACACAGAAAAGACAGCCTGCACAAGGATGAAAAGGAGGCATAGAGCAGAAAGCAAAGGATGCACTGCGCAGTCCGATGTTGAAGAAAAATAGTAGGATCAGATCTGAAGTGCCTTGGGACGAGTCACAGGTGAGTGTTGGGGGCCTGTTGGCCCTTGGGTATGGAAGCAATTGAAGGTCAAAGAATAAAATGAAAAACGCGAACTGCGCGGAAGACATAGTGACTGATACTGGGTTGAAGTAAGTAGAAGAGAAGAAAACATGGAGTGAAGTAAGAGAAAGAAAGTCGTTGGATGAGGAGATTGAGGATGATAGATCAACAAGGAATTTGGATCATGGACAACTCAACAAGCAGAAAAATCCATCGTTGGATGCTTGGAGTACCGTGCGAGAAGAAAGGAAAGATAGGCTGGCGAAGCCCTGAAAATGTGGGTCAAGTTGACCTAGGGTTTTAGACACCTAGGGTTTTGGTATCTAGGGTTTTGACACCTAGGTTTCATCCTAAGGCTATCAGTGAGTGATTGTAATGTATAAATAAGGTCAAGAGGACCTAGGTTGGTTTTTTTTTTTATATTGTTATTGTCACTCTAGCTTTTGGCATGAGTGATGATTGTTGTGTGAGAGAGAAGTGCTAAGTGTAAGAGCACTCGGGTATTGTAAGATCTTCAACTGGGTGCAAAGATCACTCCTGCAACTGGGTGAGCAGGAAGTAGAGAGAAAGAGAGGAGAAGAAAGAAGATATGCTAGCTAAGAGCATAGACGAGAACTGTATGCTTCATCTTGATATACTATAAAGCACAGTTTTGTGGACGTAGCCCTAGAGAGGGGGTGAACCACGTACATCTTGTGTTGTGTGTGATTGATGCTATGTTCTTTGCCATTTGATATACTGTTATTCCATTACTGTGTTAGATCTGATAGATAGTTGTGTGGAGTAGATCTAATTTGATAAGTGATATATGAATGTTGTGTTGTTCTCCCATTAGATTCACTTGATATTCCCTTTGGTTGTAGACATCTTTTTCTTGCAACCCCCCCATAGCTGCTTCGAGTGAGACTGCATCTGCCTCGCAGGTGTTGCCGAAAGGGACAGTAGTTAGGGCTTGTTGGTGCGCTCTTGGAGCTGAACCCTGGGTCTGCCCCTGTGCCAACAATATACTAGGAGGGTGTTTCCATGTTTGAGTTACACTTTCACTTGTAAGTTTATCTAGTGTTGGTTGGCATAATTGTTCTTCCTGTCATTCTCCCGATTGCTTGATTTTTCTTTAGGGACTTTGTAGCATGTGCTCTATGTTTCTCCCTAGTTTTACCTTAGAGTCTTGGTTGATCATTTCACAAGGTGGAAGATCAAAATATTCACCATTTGCATAAGATCCGGGGCTTTCTGCTGGTAACTTTGGAGCCACCTCCACCACTGCTGAGGCAAAGGATAGATCAAGAGTTTTTTTTTGAAGCGATCGGGTCACAAGAAATTTTTCCTGAGCCTATTCCTAGAGAATATACACTTGCACCACAGGAGACTATCGTTTTCAAACTTGAAGCCAAAGGCTTCAGTCACACAAACCCTTTGATCACTGACCTCTCAGCACAAATCCTTGTTCAGATAGTCCCTCTTGAGGTGACTACTCTTGATTGTCATCTCTTTAGGAGATTGTGTATGGAAGCAAATAATTCTACTACCAAGAGTCCTCATACTCCCATCCCGGTCGTGGCTGGAGGGGGTGTCATGCCTCCTCCCCCACCTTCACCTTAAAGGATTACCTCTAGCCAGACACCTACAAATTATGGCAGTGGCACAATATCTATGATGACTTCTACCACTACTCCTACTTCCACCATACAGAACACATCTAGCGCTCCTTTTTCATATGGGATGTCAGGTTTCAACACAAGCTCGACTTTAACCTACTCCACTTTATAGACTATTGGTATGGGGGAAGGGAGTTCTAATTATCCCTTGCAAGAATCCTTCTGGGGAACCTCTGCTCCATTTAATGCAATCCTTTAGGGTGGGGGTCATATTCCCCCTCTGTCCCCCTCGCTCAGAGGTGCTTTTCAGCAACCATCTGGTCCTAATGCTAGTTCCAACTTGTCTAGTGGAGGGATTCATGGGGCTCAGTCCTATATGACTCTTGTTGGTTCTATGCCTTTGTGTTTCTTTGTTTCTTTCGAAAATAACACTTTCTCATCATCTGCATTTTCGTTAGGGGGAAACCCCTTCTTTAATCAACCATACCCTATGCAAGGCTTTGTTCCTTCACAGGAAATGATGACAGGAGCCTTCACCTCTCAAGGTCTTGGAAATCCCTGGTAGGTTTCTCAACCCCTCCCACGCTCATTGGAACCCCAGGCAAGGTTCAATGCCTATGCTAAGAGGATCAGTTGGGGGTAACCCCAACCAAGGTTTTTGGAATACCATGAAGGGAGCAATCCCTACCCAGGGTATGTCATTTAATTATTCGAATCCATTGATGATGCAAACTAATGCACAAACCCATTATATTGGCCAAGGACACCCTGGTTTTTACTAGAACCCTGGTCAACAGGAAAAAAAATCCTAGCAACCTAGTGCCAACTAAAATCCAGGTTCCTCTTTTCCTTTAAATCTGTAGCAACCTAGGTTTCCTTCTCTAGAAACTCTTCATTTGCAAGACTTGTCAAATTTTTTGAATAATCCTATCTATCATGATCCACGTTTTCATACTATGCCAACAAAGTTTCCCTTAGACATACCAAAATTTGAAGGCAAGCCTGGCGAAGATCCAGGCGATCATGTTATAATGTTTCACTTGTGGTGATCCTCCAACTCGTTGAATGATGACTCTATCAAGTTGTTATTGTTTCAGTGCACTCTCATAGGGGGTGTTGTGAAGTGGTATATTGAGCTCGATGGCTTGAAATATGCTTAGTTTAATGATATGGAAATGGTCTTCTTAAACCATTTTTATCTATTGGTGAGATACGATGCTGGCACAAAGTTTTTGGAAAATTTCGAGCAAACTAAGGCCATCCATATCTCTGATCATATTCTAGAATGGCATCTCCGCAACAGCTTGATTAAAGTGAAATTTCCTCTTGCATTTCTACTCGAGTGGTTCCTCGAGTCTTTGGTACCTTGTATTTCCAAAGACATCGTGACTTCCAGAGTATTTTCTGAGGAAGAGGCTATAATGAGAGATCAACAACTAGAATTGATTTATTCTCAATCTAGCATGTTGTATGAGATTCTTCCAGATGCACCGTGGTCAACCTTTGACCAAATGAAATCAAAGTCTAGGCCTCATGTCAATGGTGTCGTAGGCTCAGCACAAAGCAAGCCCATAGATCAGTTGTCTAACCAATTGCAATAGTTATTGCTACAATAGATTGTGGCAAGCTAGAGTCCTAGTACAGTTTCCCCCGCAACCCAAATGTCAGAAGTACAAATTCTGCAGATGACAAACCCCAAAGGTAACTAGCAACCCGAGGGAAAAATAAAGGCGAAGGGAAAGAATGGAAAGGGGGGTAATGAAAAAAAGGTTTCTAACAATGTTGGTGAGGGTAAAAACAAGAATAAGAAGGTTAAGTTCCCATGTAATCTTTGTACATATGATCACCTGACTCATCAGTGCCCTCAGATGGAGGAAGCCTAGAATTTGTTGGCACAGCAACAAATTTCTATGTAAACTAACCCCTTCCCTCAGTGGCATAATTTGACACAGACTTCTTCATCGAAGAACATGTCTGGGGGTAATCAGGGTGCCCCCAAACTTAATGATAACACTAGAACCACAAATGTGTACATGAGGAGATCGGATTCTCATCTTCAGACCACGGCTCATGATTATGGAATGCATGAATCTACTAAGAATGATAACCCATTGCCTCCTCTTCACATTGAGAAAAAAATGGGAGAAAATATGACTCGCATCCCCAAAGGTGCATTTACGAAAGCTTCTCATAATCCAAATGCAAGGGCTGCCTAGAAATACTCTATCGTTGAGAATATGGCACAAACCCCTTGTGCGATGTCTTCACTAGAGGTCCTCGGAGTTTCCCTCCTTAGAGAAAAGTGTTATTATATGTCTTAGGTGTTGTTGAGCCAGCTAACTCAGGATCTATTGTCTTTGACACTTCCAATATTAAACCTCATTTTCCTTTCCACATCACCTTCCAAATAGTATTGTTTTACGCCGTGAAATCATTGACATGGAATATGTTTTACACAATGGTAGACGAGGGTGCATCTACTTTTGTTATTTCATTGGCATGTTGGAAAGCTATTGGTCAACCTGAGTTGTCTCCGTCTCCTACGTTGTTAATTGTGTTTGACGATCGTTCTTTTATACTACATGGCATAATCCCCTCCTTCCCCATGTAGTTGGAGGGAAAAACTATGTGTTTCAAGGTCGAAGTAGTCGATGTGCCTCTCGACTATAACCTTTTGTTGGGTCGAAGTTGGACTTACGCAATGACAAAGGTTGTATCCTCCATTTTTTGTTAGGATAGTAATCATTGATCAGTTGTCTTTCTCTCATCCTGACCCTTCATCAACGGCATCCACGGTCCCGATGATCGATAACCCACAACAAGGTACCATCAATCTAGATGTTGGATTATTTCCATATTTGATGGGCACTTTTGAATTTCCACCACCTTCAAACGATGTTAAGTTTGTTTCGACTGTCCCTGATCAACCCAAGGTTGTGATTCTCCAAGTAGCTTCGTTTCAAACAAATTATTTCGACAATCCATGGAATTTACCTTTCCCGTCGGCTTCGATGGAAGGGGTAGGGAATCCTGGCATGGAGATGCCCCTATCTACAACTGAGGTTGTGTACAACATTGTTTAGCAAACCTCGGCCAACTCTGATCCAACTCCCCCTCAAGAGCTAGATCTTGTTCTAGAGCCTATTTGGGCTCAAGAGTCTCTTACCTCTCACGATCCTTTGGACTTGGTATTTCCCTCCGACAAGGAGATTTTAGAGGCAATGGATAATCTAGACAAACCTTGGGATGATCTTCATCATAGATATTACCTTTTACCCAAGCATAGGAGAGTGGAAGCAGGAGAGTTTACTGTGACCATGAATGGAGATGTCGCTCGTCCTGCTAATCCTTTGGCAACGCATGGAGTATATGTTGAGGAAACATGGAGAGTATATCTGTGATGATTCCAATTGATATCTCCAAGACCCTTGGCACTGTCAAAAACATCTTCATCGGAGAAGATTGTTCCCCTGGGGAGATTAAAGAGTATACTGAATTATTTAAGGAATTTCGCAACGTTTTCGACTAGTCTTATGAGGAAATGTCAGGCATTGATCCTTGTATCATTGAACATGAAATTCAAACTTATCCCGACACTAATCTAGTTTGACAGAAGCTTCACTCAGTTAACCCTCGAAAGGCACCAGCTATTAAAGTTGAGGTAGAAAAATTGATCAAGGCTAGTTTAATCTACCCTATTCAATTAACAAAATGGGTGTCAAATCATGTTCTTGTCAACAAAAAGAAAGGTACAATTCAAGTGTGCATGGATTTTCATGATTTGAACAAGGCATGCTCGAAATATAACTTTCCTACCCTGTTCATTGGTAAGATTATTGATGAATGTGTGGGTTGTGAAGTCTTTTCCTTTATGGATGGTTTCTCAGGGTACAATCAAATTCAGATCAAACCCAAGGATCAACATAAGATTGCTTATATATGTCCTTGGGGTACCTTTTCATATAATAAGATGCCTTTTGGCCTTAAAAGTGTTAGAGCTACGTTTCAGCAGGCTATGTTGTTCACCTTTCATGATCTCAAACATATAGTCGAGGAATATCTTGATTCTCTCGCATCACGTTCTCACAAGAGGTGTGATCATCCCGCTCAGCTTCGACTTATCTTTTAGGGGTGTCACTACTATAGAATTCGTTTGAATCCCAACAAGTGCAGTTTTTTTGTTACATCAGGATGTTTATTGGGCTTTATCATGTCCAACAAAGGGATCATGAGCGATCCTCTCAAGGTTGAGGCAATAGTTCACTTGCCTCCCCCGTGCACAGTTCCACAACTTTTGAGTCTCCAAGGAAAAGCTAACTTCTTACGGTGATTTATTTCCAACTATGTTGAAATAACTAAAGGGTTCATGTGTCTTTTGAAGAAAGGGGTCCCATTCTTTTGGGATGAATCATCTCAACACTCTTTCAATGCTTTGAAAAGTGCCCTGATGTATGCCCCTCTGCTCATCCCTCCTGATTATGGCAAGGATTTCTTGTTATATTTAGCTGCAATAGAGTCTACCATCAGTATGGTCTTGGTTCAGGAGGATGACATGCTCCAAGAACACGTTATATACTACCTTAGTCGAGGCTTAGTTAAACCAGAGCTCAACTATACTCATGTTGAGAAGTTGTCTTTAGAAGTTGTCTACGCTGTCCAAAGGTTTCGTCATTATATTCTACTCCATAAAACCACTGTCATTGAAGTCATTAATCCTTTTCAGTATGTTTTGACATGGCGGGTCATCGAGGGAAGATTAGTCACTAGATCATTATTCTTCAGGAATTTGATTTGGACTTTGTTTCAACTAAGTCTAAGAAGTCTTTGGTTTTTGCAGAGTTAATATCGGAACTTCTGATTGAGAGTATCATAGATATGCCCGAGGAGTCATTGATCAATGGTGATCTCTTCCTTATTGCGTCTTCTGACCCTTGGTATGGAGATATTCTTGTGTATCTTCACACTATGAAGTTTCCTCCTTCTTATTCTCATGATGAGCGTCGATGGATACTCCATCAAGCACGAAGTTATCTTATCCTCGATGACACTTCGTATCGTCAAGGAATTGACTACATTCTCCATCGTTTCCTGACTCATGAGGAGGTAGAGCTTGTGCTTAATGATTGCCAAGCTAGAGCATATGGCAGTGACTTTTCTGTGATGGATATCACTTATAAAATCCTTCATGTTGGATACTTATATCCCTCGTTAATCAAAGATTGCATAGAAGCATTCAAGAAGTGTCATCTATGTCATATCTTCTCTTGGAAGATATGGGCACACCCTACTCCTATTTTTCATGTTATTGTGGTTGGTCCCTTCACTAAGTGGGCAATTGATTTCACTACATGCCACTCAGTTTCTTCTAGGGGGCATCATTATATAATTGTGGCATTAGACTGCTTCACCAAGTGGGTCGAATCCATGCCAACATTTAGCAACGATGGCAAAACGGAGGCACTCTTGGTTTTCAACCAAATCATTTCTAGGTTTAGTATACCGAAGGATATTGTCACTGACCATGGCAATCACTTCCAAAATAATATGATGACAAATTTAACACCAAAGCTAGGGTTTAAAAAATAACATTTGTCACCCTATTATCCACAAGTGAATGGTCAGGTGGAGGCTGTTAACAAGTCTCTTAAGACCATTCTCCAATGGACAATCAATTCGGCCAAGTTGAATTGGCATTTGATGTTGTACTCAGCACTGTGGGTATATCAAACTTTTTTCAAGACTGCCACAGGATTCTCTCCTTTCCAACTGGTTTATGGGATGGCGACAGTCTTTCCTATCTAGTGTCAGATTCCTTTTCTTAAGTTAGCAGTGGAACTACTTCCTGACACAAATGTTCTTGAATAACGTCTCCTCTCTCTCGAGTGGCTCGATGAACAGCGTCGAGATGCATCCTTGGATAATGAGACTCACAAGCGTCACGTCAAGTGTCAGTATGATCAGTCGGTTCGCCTTAGGTACTTCTCCGAAGGTGATCTTGTTTTGGTCTATGATAAAGATAAAGATCCTATAGGGGAAGGAACGTTTAAACCTATGTGGTTCGGGTCATTTAGTATAAAAATCGTTTTGGAAAAAGGCTCTTATGGGTTAGTTGACTTTGAAGGAAATGTGTTTCCTGGGCCCAGAAATGAGATTTACTTAAAGAAGTATTATGCTTAGGTCGTTCACCTGAGTGTGAATTCTTGTATATAGTATATATATTTTATCTGTAGTATCTTTTTTCTTATGGATGAATAGTTTATTGTGCCTCTGCATTATGGAAGATGTCAAGTGAGTCTGAGGTTTATGTTGGGTTTGAGGACAGTACTAGCCGACACACTCGAAGGTTTTCTTCCATAGCTTGGGTGATCTTCACGCCCACTGGTCATTTGGTATCTTCTGGACATGTTTGTCTAGGAGAAGCAACCAATAATGTTTCCAAGTATAGCGTTGTAATAGAATTTCTATGTGATTCTTTGTCACTTGGTATTTCTCACCTCTGGGTTCATTTAGATGTTCAACTGGTAGTGTAGCAATTAAATGGATTCTACCATGTCCACAATCCCACCTTGCACCGATGATTCCTTAGGGTATGACTCTTGGAACATTATTTTGATTATATTACATATATTCATGTTCCTAGACACTCTAATCAATTAACTGATACATTGGAAAATCATGTTTTAGATTGGCATCTTTCACACACATAAATATAAAAGCACACAAATATACACACATGTAAATATAATT
>ML813807.1:60408-72325 GCA_009831015.1 Picea engelmannii | reverse complement strand
CTACAGAGATTGAGAGGGATCTTGGAGATTCGGTCACCTGGGTTGTTCTTCCCATCACCCGATCTATCAGTTGGCATATTTATTAGGGTGATTGGACACTTTTGGCAGCAGGGCCGAGTTATTGAGGGTTTCAGCCTTCTATTAGAGCGTGGCATTCTTCAGTTTGAGAGTTTGGCATTCAGATCTGCTGGTATTGATCTTCATTTCTCATTCAGCCTTTGGAGGCATATTTTGTATTAGCAGGAGAATTTTGTAGCAGCTCTTATCTATTGTCTATCTTCTTGGTCATCTGTTGAGCATTCCAGATCGACATCTTCATTGTAGCAGGTTTCTCTATTTTATGAATAAAGAAGAATTGAGATGTTTTGGCTTGTCTATCTTATTTCATATGGTTGAGGTATGTTCCATGGTTATCTCTTTCTGTTATTTGCTGCATACACACATATAAACACATCTAAAAGGTAGATCAGCAAAGTGTTTGACGAAATACCTCACTCGGAAAAAGTTTTAAAAAGACACCAAAACAGTGATGATCCTTGCATAATGGCTTGGGATCATTACATTGGGACTAAACTCTACTTGGCAAGGGATTTCTAGGCTTGGAAAGGACAAAAGGGAAGTCGCACAGAACAACAGGAAGGATTTTTATCCCAGGATCTTCTTACGCCCACAACCCATAGATCCTCATTCGCCACATGCCTATTCCACCCCAGGAGGGTACACCTTCACTATTACAAGTCCATCGGCTTCTACACCTCCCTTTCCTTGGGCTTCAACAACAAGCTAGACCGGAAGTATCAGAGTATTGTAGCTTCTACGGGACTCCCTCCAGGAAAAATCACTTCCCCACCAAACTCTCTCACCTGGGGGAGTTTCTCATAGGCCTGACAACATGCTTCTTCAATTCAGATCTTAATTCAAATGGACACAGGGGATGTCAACAAAAGAATTCAGCTAATGCACAAGTGATGGTAACAACTGAAAAATGGGTAAGGACAATGAATATGGCAGCAATCCAAGATCAGGTAAGGAACTATTTTGGCATCAACAACCAACTGCTAATACACAGCACAGGCTCAGGCACAATACAGGTGCGTCGGGCTTCATGGGAAATATGCAGGACAACTCTAGTATCTGCAGGTTACAATGGTGTGTGCATAAATGGTGAGTATGACGGACTTCCAGGGTGGCTAACCTCGCGAGAGTGCAGACCGAATGGTGAAGGGTGGCGAGAATCATGATAATCGTGAGAATCCTCAGAGTCATGAGAGTCGTGAGAATGGTGAGGGAACCCCCCAATGGGATGACTTTCCCACCTAAACATTGCATGCACCCAGGTTGACACATGTCTCCTTGAAGCTACATGAGGTCCACTTAACACTCGTCCCCTTTACCCAGGAACTTAGGACCACACGGTTAAGTCAAACGTTAGCCTCTAACAAATAATAATATAATATCATTCCTTTAGAGGTAATCCCTCTAGCTTAGCCCTTATTCCTAGACACTTATCCCCTTCCCTACCTAGTGTATCTTAGTCCCCCATAAGTATTTCTTCATGGAGGTCTACACGCAGCGATGTATTTTTTATTAATGATGCGAGTATTTACATATACAAAATCAGGCTCATTGTCCTTAGCATCTAGCTCACCAGCCTAATAAACACATAAGTCTCTCAGCTTATAACCACTCGGCTCACTAGCCTATAAACATAATTACAATTCAGCAAGGGCTCGGCCTTGGGGTGTTACAATCCACTCCCCTTATTTTTTCACTATCCTCAGTGCAACTTATTTACACAACAACAACAAGATTTCCAAAATCTTCAAAAATATGTGGTGTTAGCACTAAGAGTCACCCTCCGACTGCAAGAGGATAAGCCCAGTACCCATCAAAATATTTGTGGATTAAAAGGGTGTGAGTGGGTGAGTTAGCGAGACTTTAAGGAAAGGAAAGACAACGGAGATCACTGCAGATCAGTGATGGGCCATTGGGATAAGGAGTCATAAACAATCTACTCAATGAAGGCATTTAAGCTCCTTATCAGATAAAGGACTTAAGTGGTGGTGGGAATGAGAAAGGTAAAAAGTGTCTGAATGATAAACCATAAACAAATGGGAAAGATGACAGCAGATCCTCTATCGCCTTAGGAATCCAGAAATCAGGGAGTTTACAATGATCAAAACAAGAAGAAAAATGTAGGACGTCTGTTGAACCATGAAAGATGGGCATGATGGCAACAGATCCTCCATCGCCTCAGGAATCTATAAATTAGAGAGATTACATTCAGACAGGAACAAGAAACAAAAACGTCTGCTGAACCATGAAAGATGGGCATGGAGGAAACAGATCCTCCATCGCCTCAGGAATCCATAAATAAGAGAGATTACATTCAGACAGGAATGAGAAACAGAAACATTTGTTGAACCATGAAATATGGGCATGACAGAAACAGATCCTCCATATCCTCAGGAATCCATAAATCATAGAGATTACATTCAGAAAGGAACGAGAAATAGAAATGTTTGTTGAACCATGAAATATGGGCATGACGGCAACAGATCCTCCATCGCCTCAAGAATCCATAAATCATAGATATTACATCCAGACAAGAAAGAGAAATAAAAAATGAAAACTAAGAAGATGGTCTGATATAACAACTTAAAGGAATCTTCATTAACATAACAATTTACAATCCAGGCCCTTGGGCTTACAACAAAAATACAGTCATAAAAACTCTCAAATCTTTCCCCCGGTCTGGGCCAAAGCTACCCCCCTCTTACGAAATCTAAACTGATCTCCTTTATACTCAAATCAGTGCCTGACTCTCATGAGTGTGATCTGATCACTACATTCAAAGATTTTCATTAGAGAATTCCTTTGTCAGACTGTGTAATTTCTTCTGTCAGACGCAAGCTCACATTGACATGGGCTTGAAGGAAAATCCATCCACAGGGGGACCTCGGGCTGACATTTCTGTCTCTACGACCAGGACCTCCATGCCTTCCATTTACTAAGTTAATCTAGGTTTCAACCACCAATCCTTCTTTCATTAACTTCCTTTTCTTGGGATTGCGACACGACTTAATGCTCAAGGGGCGGCCATGTGCTTCTCTTGGATAGGATGTTATATGAGCCCGTGATTACGGGGCCTCTCAAAGGTGGTTTGGGTTTAGACTACTTTTGGGCCCACAATCCATCTCCCTTCACCACGTATCTCTTTTGACTTACCATGGTTTCAATTGCGGGACCTCTCAAGAAAATTATTGCTCGAGCATGTTGCATTCCCGCAATGGACTGTGGTCATCGATATCATGATATTGGATGAGGCTTCACGATCAGTGTCTCAAATTTCCCCCCTCCAAATCAGTGGATCAGATCTTCCCTTTTCGAATCAACGGTTGAGACCTGCTTCGCGATTCAGGTTTTGGATTTTTCAAACCTCAAACCTCCTCTTCCTTCTGTCGATTTTACCCAGAGCTAAAGATATGACAACGCATGTCCCCCTAATATCAAAGGCTAGAATATCTTCATGGCTCTGGGCTCTGGGAAAATGAAAACTAAAACTTACTTTCTTCCATGCGCTTTTACATGGAGCTATGGATATGAGGACACGTGGCTCTTGCTAATCAATGGCTCAGATTCACTTCGAACCTTTGGCCACTTCAAGACTTTGAGACTATACTTCGTGAAATTTTGGACTTTTGAATGCCCGTGAGCCGCTAATTTGAACTATTTCTTGGAATCTTCACCGCTGAAAGATTAAAACTACCTGATGCTTGTGCTTCAAGCCCAAAATAGACTGTTAAGAAACTTGTGCTTTGTGTTCCTGATTATGGCCTATGTGAACAAGGACTTGGACGTCTTGTGACCCTTTGAAAGCTTTATGTGATAACATGTGGGTATTCCGCCCTCATAGCATCTTCATGCTCCCATATCGCATCGTCAGGACCGTACCAGGTCCAATGAATGTTTACAATCTTTACAACCTGATTCTGGAGTTTCTTTCTCTTCCAGTCCAGTATGTGCATAGGCTGCACTTGCAAAGAGCCTTCTTGTTCCACCTGAATCACATTCGAATCAATCACATGATCAGCATCATGTATATAATTCTTGAGCAATGACACATGAAATACATTATGAATAGTCATGGATGCAAGTAATGCAAGCATATAAGCTACTGGTCCGATCCTTTCTAGGATTTCAAACGGTCCACAAAATATGGCTGCCAACTTGGAACAGCTTCCCAGATTCAAGGAACTTCTATTGGTTTTCACTTTTAGGAAAACATGATCACCCACTTTACACTCTCTTTGGTTTCTACCTTTATCTGCATAGTTTTTATGTCTGTCTTGGGAAGCCTTCAAATTTTGTTTAATCTTCATCATTTTCTCTTCCATTTCCTTGAGCAACTCTGGCCCACCCACTGCCCTATCAGTTGGGTTGTCCCAGCTTACTGGGGTGTTTCACTTTCTACCACAAAGTGATTCGAACGGTCTCATCTTCATTGATGCTTGATACCCCTTGTTGTAGGAAAATTCTACCAAGTGTATATAATATTCCCATTTAGATGGTTTTTCCATCACATACATCCTTAGCATATCTTCTATCACTTGGTTTACTCTTTATGTTTGTCCTTCTTACTCAGGATGATAGGCTGTGCTAAAGTTCAGGTTTGTTCTGAATCCCTTGAATAATCCTCTCCAGAACTTTGAGTTAAACTTTGGGTCTCTGTCAGACACAATTGCCTTGGGAATATTGTGCAGTCATGATACTTCCCTCATATAGATATCAGCAATGTTAGTTTCTCTGTGAGTAGTCTTCAATGGAATAAAATGGGTGGCCTTAGTAAGCATGTCCACTACTACCATGATTGCATCATGTTGCTTGCTTGTTCTGGGCAATCCTATGATGAAATTCATTGTTAAAACTTCCCATTTCCACTCAGGAATGGGTAATGGCTGTAGCAAACCTGTTGGGTGTCTATGCTCAGCCTTTACCTTTTGACATTCCAAACACTTGGCAATAAAATCAACAACTTCTTTCTTCATGCCTGGCCAATAATATTGGCTTTTGACTGCTGAATTTTTTTTTTGATACCCCGGGTGTACCGCATAAGGTACATTGTGCATTTTTTTTAAAATCGCACTCCTCAGTTCAGAAGAATTGGGTACATAAACTATGTTTTTGTATGAGAGGATTCCATCAATTCTCAATTCGTAATCCTCAACTTTCTGCTTCATTTTACCTTGCTACAATTTTGTTACCAATTCCATGTACTGCAAATCTGATTTTGCAACCTCCACAATTTTGTCTTTCAAATCTGATTGGCACATGCTAATGGTTGTAGCATGCAACTCATGCACTCTTCTGCCGATTGCATCAACCACTTTGTTCTCTTTCCCTTTGATATGCTTTATATCAAAGCCATATTCACTGAGAAACTATAACCATCTTCTTTGCCTGGAATTTAGAGTTGGTTGATCAAATAAATATTTCATACCATTATGGTCTATCCTAAGCTATAACCTCTTTCCTATGAGGTAGTGCCTCCACTTCTTCAAAGCATGCACTATGGCTGCCAACTCCAAATCGCGAGTGGCATAGAGTCTTTCATGCTCCTTCAACTTCCTTGATTTATAACATACAACAAACCCATTTTGATTGAGGAATTCACCCAGTCCTTCTTTACATGCATATGTGCATACAATGAAGTATTCATTTGGATATTCCATCCTCATAATTGGAGCACTGGTTAACAGCTGCTTCAATTGTTGGAAGCTTCTTTCACATTCTTTTTTCCATTGAAATTTCTTCCCCTTCCTTTGCAAGGAAGTGATGGGGTGAGCTATTCTCGAAAACCCTGCAATGAACCATCTGTAGTAGCCAGATAGACCCATAAAGGACATGAATTCTGTCACATTATTTGGCACTGACCATTCTCTAATGGATTTTATATTCTCAGGATCCACTACTATCCCATCCTTTGAAATGATATGCCCCAAGTAGTGAATTTTTTTTTGATAAAATGAGCACTTTCTCAATTTGGCATACAGCTGATGCTCCCTTAGAACTTGCAACACCATCCTCAAATGATTATCATGCTCTTCTTCCAACTTGGAATATACAAGGATGACATCCAAAAAGACAATGACAAACTTGTCTAAATATTCTCGGAAAACACCATTCATTAAGCACATGAAAACAGCTGGTGCATTTGACAACCCAAATGGAACCACTATGAACTCATAATGACCATACATTGTTTTGAAGGCAGTCTTGTTGATGTCTTCCTCTTTAATCCTTACCTAATGGTACCCTGACCTGAGATCTATCTTTGAAAATATTCTAGTGTCCTTCAATCGATCGAAGAGATCATCAATCTTTGGCAGAGGATACTTGTTCTTTATAGTCACTTTATTCAACTATATGAAATCAATGCACAATCTTAATGTCCCATCTTTCTTCTTTACAAACAAGACTGGGGCACCCCCAAGGTGACACATTTGGGTGTATATACCCCTTCTTCAGAATCTCTTCAAGCTGTATTTGCAGTTCCTTTAGCTCTGGTGTGCTCATTCTATAGGGAGTCTTTCACACTGGAGCTTCTCCAGGAATTACATTTATAGAGAAATCAATATGTCTCTTTGGGGGTAGTCCTGGTACCTCCCTGAACACATATTCAAAATCTTTCAAAATTGCATGATCCTCCAGATTTGGCACCTTATCCTTAGATGCTTCCTCCATATGGGATTTAAATATTTGACAACCCCTCCTGTAACACTTCTTCAGCTATATTTCTGAGATTTCTCTGACAGCAACTGCCCTGGGAATTCCTTAGACTGCTCTCTAATTTCCTTCCTCATCTAAGCAAGTGAATGCCTTGTTATGGCAGTCTAAAATGGCATGGTGTTGGTCCAACCAATCCATACCAATTAGGCAATCATATGATCCCAAAGGAAAGATGTTAAAATCTTCCTTGGTACTCAGTCCATTCATGCCCACTGGACATGATTTAACCAACTCAAAAACTTTCCTCTTGGCTCATGTAGCTAGCTATACCAGCCAATATTTCTCATTCTTGCTTCTTGGCAAACATAATATTTCCACAAATTTAGGATCTATGTAACTATGACTAGCTCCTGAGTCTATTAAAATAGTAAAGGCATGGTTATTGATCATACCTTTAACTTCATTCATGTGTGATTGAAACTCAGCTTGCTTGTTGTCCAGGGATGCATAGATTCTTGGTACTCTTCTGCCCATGTTCTCCACTGTTTCAGCTTGTTGAAAATTGTGAACAACTCTCACCTTGTCCTTTCTATGAGGAAAATCTCTATACCTATGATATCCTTTTCAACCCCAACATTCCATAGGTTTCATCCTTGGCCTTTTCCCACCTACTTCATCCATCCTGGGCTCTCTCAAAATTGGTTGTCCTTGAGGGATATTCCTGAAAAATGGTGGTTTGTTTCCCTTTTGCTTCTACTCCCTCTTAAACTTCTTCTTGTATTCCCAAGATTTTTGGCAAGTAGGCTTTTCTTTTTGTTGATCATATAGTCATTTTTCTCTCCTTATAGTTTCTTCCATAGTTTTAGGATCATCATACTGGATCTTGTCACTAATGGAAGATGGAATCCCACTCAGATACCTTTGAATCTTAATTGTCTCATCCTTGATGAAGGGGGCATACTTCAAAAACTCCAAGAATCTTCTTTCATACTCATCAATGGACATACTTCCCAACTTGAGTTCCAAGAACTCTTTCATTTTCTTGTCATAATACCTCTTAGTTAAGTACTTCTTCTCAAAATGTCTCTTGAATTCCCTACATGTAACATTATTCTCTCTAACGTCTTGTACTTTCACAAGTTGATACCACCATATGGATGCCTTTCCTTTAAGTTGGTAGATGTCAATTCTTCCCTCTGCATGAGAATAATATTTATGCAGTTGGAAATATTTCCTCATGCCCAACAGCCATGCCTCAACATCTTCATCTTTCTTGTGCTCTCCATCAAAAGTAGGAGGCTTGATTTTATTCATTTCACCCTTCAGTTCATCCACTTCAGATCTCCTATGCTTTCTGGAAGGAGATCGACTTGAATTTTTGGGCGGCCTCCTTGTGGAATGCCTTCAGGAGTGCTAGCAATGTCAGCTACCACTTCTTCCTCTTCTTTCCTCATCAGGGGTCTCGTGATTCTCTGATTTGCTGGAGCCACTCTCCTTATCCAATTTCTTTTCAATTCTTTCCAAGATTTGCATCAGCTTCATATTGAAGTCTCCTTGTTTCTCATTGTCTCTCATAAGCCTTTTGTTATATTCCTAGTGCATTTGGACATCTTTTTGCAAATTCTTAATGATTTTCATCATGTTCACTTCCTTATCTATTTCTTCTCCGTGCCCATTGGAATTTGTTCCTTCAATTCCCAAATGGACATCCATTCCTCTAACTTCATCCTTTGAACTGTAAGCATCATGTGCCTCCTCCATTTCTCTGTACTATGAAACAACTCGGTTCGGCTCTTTCAATTGTTAACTCTACAAAAATGTGCAGTCAACCGAATTTTTGGCAGGCTATCAGTCTTTAATAATTTTCCATAGGAACTTAATAATATGATTCAACAAAAAGAATATCAGACTCCATTATTGGTGGGTCTGTGTCGATCAAGAATACCCACGATTCTATCTCTAAACCTCGTTATGTTCTGCAACAATTCACCATTCTACGCTAGCCCCTTCTTCTTCATCCCTTGGTTCACATGTGACCACGGTTGTAACCCAGTGCTAACGATTTGGGTTCTTATCCGAAGTGTTGAAACTTTGGGCTCCAGAGCTTCAGAGGTTTCCCTTTTCTGCACGTCACAATGTCACATAACAATGAACTATAGAACGCGCAAAGAATGGTGGATCTACGGTCCACATTCCTTGCTCTGATCTATGGTGGATAAGAGCTTTGGAATTGGGGCTTCGGCGGTATCCAAGGCACTCCCCAACAAATCTCTCGGAGTGCCAAATTGGAAAAATCATGAACTAGGTTGGATCAATGGTCCACGATGACTCTGGTGCTTCGGCCTTCAAGAGTTCTCAACCCACGTGACCCCACTTTTCCTCGAAGTGGCTATCCTCCGCAGGTTCTTAACTCACTAACGTGTGGCACACATCCCATATGTCTGTGTCATCCTTGGTGATGTCAGCATGGCCACATCACTTCGGGACTTCGGGACTTCAGGAATTCAGAATATTTTACCTTAGCATTCCTCAAATATCCTGAATTCTAAATTTCCGATCTACTTTACCTTTCGAGGTCCACATGGTACAACTGTCAACAATTAAGTTGGTGTCACGTGGCCCCACATGTCATATTTCTTTGGGTCTAATAGGGTTGTCAAAGTTCCATTCTAACTAACATGTGGTAAGACTAAGGAAGTCTGCATCACCCTGGGTGACGTCATCATGTCATGTCACTTCAGGACTTCGGGATTCAGGACTTTGGAAGGATTCACCTTAGCACACCTAGTTTCTCCTGAAGTGTTGAGCTCCTGAATATGTTGATCTATAGCCGCGGCTTACCCCTTGCTCTTGGCTTGATCTATGGCTTTGATATGAATTCGGCCAATCCAACAATCCAACACTTCTTCCTGGATCTATGGTGTAGATCCTCTCCAGAACTTCGGAACTTCGAGATTCGACCTCTTTTCTTATAACACATAAATTTTCCAAAGTCGTGAAGTTCGAAGGACTTAGGGGTTTAACTTTTATACACCTTCTCTAGATCTGAGAACTGTGAAGGATCTTCCTTCTCCTGAACAGATCCTACGTCCCAATTTCAACCTCGCAACTCAACACAACGGTTGTTGCAACTCCTTTATCTGTTTCCATTCCATAAACCGTTATACCTCCTAAGCTTCATAACACGACCAAGGTATTCTCTTGGCACCCAGGGACGTTCTGAATCTCGATTTTTGTCCCTTTTGACAAAAATTCACTCTGAAATCTTGTCTCGTTAACCACTAACATGGCCCACCCAGGCTCAGTGTCGAAACCATGGCTCTGATACCAATTTGTGACATCCCTAGCCATCAACCTCTGTTGGGTAATGCTACCGAAACAACCTTATCTTTACTTTCTAGCTATGATACCAATTTGTAACCTTCTTGGCCTTAAACCGATAGCCCAGGAAGCATTACCTCGAAAACTAACATGCTCGAGCATACACACACAAACACACACACACACACACACACACACACACACATATATGAATATATTTCTAATGCAATTTTAACTAGACATTAACATTTTGTACATACACATATTATTGTGGAAGCAACAATGACACATACCAATAATTAATAGATGATTTGTGTTATGTTATCACATAGCTTAATGCATAAATAATAGTAAAGGCATACATGCAGTAATCACAGACAAACCATAGATGTAACAACATATATAAATACATAGCATGTAAATGAATAGAGAAATGGGTACTTATATTTTAATTGCAGACCACCAACTGCGTGCAGACCTTCCACGAACATCCCATCCTTAGACTATGTTTCTCATCATGCTCAGTAATGAGTCACCGCCGAGCCGGGACTAAACTCCATCGGGAAATGGATTTCTAGACTTGGCAAGGACAACAGCGAAGTTGCATAGAACAATAGGAAGGATTTTTATCCCAGGATCCACTTACGCCCACAACCCACAGACCCTCATTCCCCACATGCCTATTCCACCCTAGGAGGGTACACCTTCACTATTACAAGTCCATCGGCTACTACACATCCCTTTCCTTGGGATTCAGCAATAGGCTGGACCAGAAGTGTCATATTACTGTAGTTTCTACAAGACTCCCTCCAGGAGAACTCACTTCCCTAGAAAACTCTCTCACTTGGGTGAGTTGCTCAAATGCCTGACAACCTGATTCTTCAATTCAAATCTTAAGTCAAACGGACACAGATGATGTAAACAACAGAACTTAGCTAATGCATAGGTGATGGTAACAATTGAAAAATGGGTAAGGACACAAAATATGGCATCAAGCCAAGCTCAACCAAGGAACTGTGTTGGCAGCAATAGCCAACCGCTAAGACACAGCACAGGCTCAAGCACAATACAGGTGCATTGGGCCTCGCAAGAAATATGCAGGACAACTCCAGTATCTGTAGGTTACAATGGCGTGTGCATCAATGGGGAGTACGGCAGAATTCTATGGTGGCTAACCTCGCGAGAGTGCAGACGAAATGGTAAAGGGTGGCGACAATCATGAGAATCGTGAGAATCCTTAGAGTCGTGAGAATGGTGAGGGAATCCCCCAACAGGCTAACTTGTGTTAAGAACGAAATATCAATATAGCATAGAAAAACCTCAGAATAAGTACTCAACGCCTTGAAAAAGAGATAATTTTAGATAATAAGCATCTTCGAGGGGGAAACCTCCTTTTACCCCACATAAATGTTCAAGTACAAGATGATTCCAAATGAAAATGTCTCCTTGGTATATATAGGAGACTAAGAGGTATAATTACAACTAATGGAATAAAGCTGACATAAATAAAATAACATTATTAATCTAATATGCCCCAATTAAGGGGTAATGATCCAATATTAGGGCTTAACATGCCCCTCCCCTTAAGACAAGTGTTGTCCACAACGCTTGAGTAACTCTGGAAGATTCTGTATAAAAGACTCATCTTCCCAAGTGGAATCTTCAGCTGGTAGTTTCCTCCATTTAATGAGATACTCTGAAATGGATATATTCCTCAGCTGGCAAATTCTTGTGTCAGTGATGGCTTCAGGCTCTAATATGATTTTTCCTTCCTCGTCAAGTTCTGGAAATATAGTTTGAACTGGGATCTTGTCACCTATAACCTTGTTTAAGCATGAAACATGGAAAACTAGGTGTACTCGTGAAG
>ML813806.1:220395-244354 GCA_009831015.1 Picea engelmannii | reverse complement strand
GGGCTATTTGTAAAATATGTAAAAGGATATATATTTTGTAAGAGATATTTTCATTGTAAGCTTGATGCTTCGAAGTTGAGAAGAGTCCAGTAAAATACTCTTTCAATTTTTTTCTTTTCATCGACTTTTAAAGGGTCAAGGCCAAGCCCTTAAAAGCTTTATTTTTTTGAGTGGAATGATTACTCCTTTTTTGGTGCCTTGTGTCTCTCTTTAAGAATTTTGTGGATTATTCTCTTACAATCTTCCAACAAACATCATGTCTAAATTAATCAACCTATTCACAAAATCATATAAGTTAGATAGACCCAAGAATTACAAAACTTGGAGTCGGCACATGCATAACACTTTGATCTATAATGAATTATGGTGTGATATATGTGATGGTGATACTGTTCCAACTAAGCCCACCGACACTACTTCTTTAGCCAAATGGAATTTGAAAGATGAAAAATCACTTGCTTTGCTACGTTCTTCTGTAACTGAACACATGTTTGTTCATATTGAGAATTTCAAATATGCATTGTTTGCTTGGAATCTATTAAATAAGCTTTTTGATACTCCTGTTGCATCTCAAAGAGTTTATCTACAAATGAAATCGCTTAAACAAAGATTAGCAGACAATGGTGATGTATTAGAATACATTTATAGGATTAAGAACATTCATCTGGAAATCATCAAAGACAATTTTTCTAAACTTGAAGATAGTTTTCTAGTCTCCATTGTAATAAATGGCTTGCCTCCATCTTATAAGCATTTTATTGAGACTTTGCAAATAACTGATAAGTTATCAACTGTAACTTTTGATTCACTTAGTGAATTACTAGTTCAACATAGTAAATCCTTTGAAAAACAAAAGCAATCAGGAGAGGATCTTCTTTTCACTAAAGCTAAAAGTTCTAAAGGAAGAGGAAAATCAATTTTTGGAAATTTTTAGAATCAATCTTCTAATTGAAGCCGTGGCAAAGGTCGTGGTCAAGGTAGAGGTCGTAGCAATTTTCATCAACAAAATTTTCAAAGTAATATTCACAATAGTAATGCACAATCAGGAAGAGACAAAAATTTCAGTCAAGTAAGATGTAAAAGATGTTTAAAGATGGGTCATTATGCATCAAATTGTCTTACCAACAATGATCAATTGCCAAAGTTTAAGCAGACATCAAATTCAAATTCTCAAAAATCAGCACAATATGCAGAAGATCAAGATTATCAGGATAATGAATATGAATATGTCTTTTCAATAGTTCAACATGTAGATTCATTTGAAAATGATTGGATATTGGACACAGGGTCTACTCAACATATGACTTATTGTAGAGACTATTTTTGGAAATATAAATATGTTCAATTAAATCTCATTTATTTAGCTAATGATAAAACTCATATACCTCAAGGAAAAAGTTCAATGAAAGTTTTTCTCCCTGGAATTGGTGAAAAATGGATATCAAATGTTTGGTATGTACCATCTTTTAAGAAAAAAATGTTATCCTTAGTCACAATCAGACAAGTTGGACATCAAATTTTCATGCAAGATGGTTTTGTGAAGATTAAGTCAGAGAAGGATAACTTGAAAACAATAATGAATGGATATGAAGATGGGAAGTTACTAAGAATGAATTGGAAAGTCATCCAAAGAAAGGAAGAGGTTGCAACAATAGTGAATTCCAAAATGTCTTCATTCATATTACAACATTTTCGATTTGGTCACTTAAACTTTGAAAGTCTCTTGAAACTTAAGTCCCAATATTTGGTAAAGGGTTTACCAACTTTCAAGAAAGAAAATTCCAAGTGTGAAGCTTGTATTTTAGGCAAGCAAAAGCGATAAGCTTTTCCAACTAGCTCATGGCGAGCAACAAAGTATTTGGAGTTGATTCATAGTGATATATGTGGTCCAATGGAATCTTCTTTCGATGGATGTCGATACTTTATATTGTTCATTGATGACCACACTAGAATGACATGGGTATATTTTTTAAAGGCAAAGTTTGAATCTTTTGAAAAGTTTGTAAATTTTCAACACATGGTTGAAAATGAAACTAGAGAAAAGGTTGCTTCTTTGAGAATTGATAATGGAAGTGAATTCACTTCAATTGAATTCAATGATTATTGTTGAAACAATGTAATTAAGAGGCAACTGACAAATTCCTATACTCCACAACATAATGGAGTTACTGAAAGGATGAACAAGACTCTCATGGGTATGGCAAGATCTATGATGCAGTTTAAAGTGTTGAGCACAAAATATTGGGCTGAAGCAGTCCATATTGAAGTTTATCTCAGAAATCGATCACCTACATCAACTTTAGATGGAAAAACACCTTATGAAGCTTGGTATGGTTTTAAACCCAAGATAAATCATCTTAGGGTTTTTGGCTCAACATGTTATGCTTTAGTTCTTAAGGAAAATATGACTAAATTAGAAAACTGAAGTATGAAGTGTACCTTCATTGGATACTCTAATGAAAAGAAAGGGTATAGATTGCTTTTAGATGGAAAATTCATTGTTAGTAGAGATGTAATTTTTGATGAAACTAAAAGTAACAGTTCAGATGAGATTAACCATCTCCTTAGTCGTTTAGAGAAGAAAAACACTAAGGGTAAAGGTAAATTCAACAAGTCAAAGAAAGCATTTTGGTTTGAAAAAGACTTTGTTACTCCAGAAGACATCTCTTTATCAAAATGTTCTTCTGATTCATCTGATAATGAAATGATAAAAGACTCTTCTGATACTGAATCTTCAAAAGTATCTTCTCCAACCTCAGATATTTCAGATGAAAGAAGAGCCTCATTTTTTGAAAATCCTCTTTTCAACAATAATGGTGATTCAGATCCTCAATCCCCTCAACATAAGAAGCCAAAGTGGGCCAAACAACTTCTCAAATATGTTCATTCAGATGAAATGAACAAAACATGAACTAGGGGATCTTCAAGAGCAGAAGCTAATTTTTCTCATGCTTCCATTGAACCTACTTCTTTTGTTGAAGTAGCTGAACATAAAGAATGGCAGGAAGCAATGATTAATGAATATGATTCAGTACTTGAAAATGGGACTTGGAAATTAGCTGATTATCCACATGATGTTAAGCCCATCAGTTGTAAATAGGTTTATCGAGTAAAGTACAAACCCAATGGTAAAATTGGCAAGTACAAAGCAAGACTTGTTGCAAAAGGTTTTGCTCAACAGGAAGGAATTGATTATGAAGAAACTTTTTCACCCATAACTAAATGGAACACTATCAGAATGGTTATCAATTTGGATGCACATAATGGTTGGAAATTACATCAAATGGATGCCAAAAGTGCCTTCCTGAATGGTGATCTAAAGGAAGATATTTTCATGACTCAACTACAAGGTTTTGAAGCAAAAGGAAAAGAACATGAAGTTTTCAAACTTATGAAGGATTTATATGGTTTGAAACAAGCTCCTCGAGCTTGGTATGCAAAAATGGATGAGTACCTATGAAAGGTGGGTTTTTAGCGAAGTGAATCAGATGATACATTGTATTTTCAAATGCAAGATAAACACATGGTGATACTTGTACTCTATGTTGATGACTTAATCATAACATGAAATAATGAAGCTCACATCAAACAGGTTAAGGAAGAACTTAAAACAGGGTTCAAAATGACTGATTCGGGAGCACTTCATTATTATCTTGGAGTTGAAGTTTCTCAACATCCTAACCAAATATTCCTTAGTCAAACTAAGTATGACACTAAACTGTTAAATAAATTTGGCATGGAAGATTGTAAACGTTCTCTTACCCACATGGAGAAAAAATTGAAACTTTCAAAATTTGAAGGGGGGGAATTGGTAAACAGTACAAAGTACAAGAAATTGGTTGGAAGTCTCATTTATTTGACAAATACTTGACCATATTTGTCATATTCAGTCAGTATACTTTCAAGGTTTATGCAGGAACCAAGGGAAATTCACTGGAATTCAGCAAAAAGGGTACTAAGATACATTCAAGGTACAAAAGATTTTGGTCTCTCTACAAAAGGAACACAAATTTTACACTTGTTGGATATTCAGATGCTGATTTTGCAAGTGACATTGATGATAGAACATCCACTTTAGGATATTTAATGAATATGGGTTCAACAACAGTATCTTGGAATTGTAAAAAGCAGACAACAATTGCAAATTCTTCAGTAGAGGCATAGTACATATCAACTTGGGAAGCAACATGTGAGATTGTATGGCTAAGCATAATTTTACAAGATCTTGGTGAAAGTCAGAAATCACCAACTACCTTATTGATCGACAGTAAGTCAGCAATAAAGATGGCCAAGAATCTAGTATTTCATTCAAAGACAAAACATGTCGACACCAAGTACCACTTCATCAAATTGCTCATCATCAAAGACATAATCAAGCTTCAATTTTATCTGTCTGAAGATCAAACTTTAGATATTTTTACCAAACCTCTTGGTAGAATAAAGTTCACTAAGTTCATAGATGAACTTGGTCTTTGTAAAAATGAGCTTCCAGATTAAAGGGGGGTTTGTTAGCCTCATAATCCTAAAGTTCTATAGTATAAGTATTTTCTAGTATAAATGATTTTAAGAATTAGTTTATTCTAGAATGTTAGGATAAGGACACCTATATTCTATGTAAAAGACACCTATCATACTCATGTGATTGGTTGTTCTCCTAGTTTCTAGTTTAGAGTTGAGCTATATAAACTAGCTCCTTCTTCAAGTGAGGTTAAAGAGTAGATTATGAATTCTCACTTTAGGTTGTAATCACTTTTTCCTTATTAATAAAATTACGTGTCTGAGGACACTTTGTTAACAAGAGCTCCAAATCCCGCCTCCACCAATTGTATATCTTCATCCAACTAAGGAACCATCGGGGCTACTTCCATTTTCTCATCCATTCAATTTTCATCTAACTTGTATAAGGTTAGCACTCCAACAAATCATCATTCCCAAGGACCCCCTTTTCTGTTTTGACGAGGATCCATGCCATCACTTATTTTAGAATTTCTTTTATGTATTTTTTCCCATTCAATTCACTGTATATTGACCATGGGTTTATAATGCTACATTCTTCTTGTAGTTATTTTATTTGTTTCTTCCTCCAATGTATATTCTCTTTGTCTTTCAATTTATTTTTTCTTCCTCCCTTTCTTTGGTATGCTTGTATTATCTTCTAATAAGATTTTCCAATGTAATCTGACCAAGGTTTTGTTTCTTCTTGAGGCATCTCACGAACAACTACACCCCCATTACAAACCCCAAATCTACTCTTGGTTGATGAGGGTGATCCTTCCAGTCACGTTATTTTCTTAGGAAATACTCCCACTCTTCTTGCTTCTTTTTCCAATTAGAGTTTATTGGCATACTTAAATGGGGTCATGTTTCAACAATATGGCCGACGCCTTTGTCTATCAGAATCTTATGCAACAATGTTGGTATCGTATAGAGGAAACTGTCATGCAATTGATCATAAAATATTATCTTTACATCATCCAAGGATGTATGTTCTTCGATTGTTTCTCCTCACAAAAATATTCATCAATCTACTCAACCCATTCATAAACATTAGTTCAACCATTGTTGATTAACTTCGATAACAGTTCTTCATATTTTGTTTGTTTATTCATGTACAACCTTGTCAATGAATTTATTTCTCTTCAGGGATTTATTTTAGATTTATTTTTGGGTTTCAACGAAAAATTGTACGCTTTCCTGTGCAAGTGTTAGTTAGTTCTGTCTAGAGTAATTTTTCAAATAATTCTCTAATCTCCTCTTCCAACACCCACATATCTCCTCAATGCTCAACATCTATGCATGCATGCAACTAATATACAATCCTAGATCATGTACTACCAAAAATAGAACCATTGTTGTAATATAATGGATTACATAATACAAATTACCAGTAGTGTAGTCACACAACCATAATATACAACAAGTAATATACAATCATGCATACATAGAAGGAGAAAGAGGAGAAAAGTAGTATTGGAACAAAAAAAAATAGTGTTTATTGTGTGTGATCAAGAATAACCTCTCACATCATTTAGTCATGCCTATTTGTACATTTGTATTATTGGAAGGTTGTTGCAACTACAAACCTAACTGTCAATCGAGTTGACTATCTAGTCGACTGAGATTCATAGCTGACTGACCCTTTTACATTTGGTTGACTCATAGGCCTAGTTGACTTTTGGATGCAAATATCATCTACCCTATCTTAGATAATGAATGGGTGTCTTCATTAGTCATTGTTCCCAAGAAATTAGGCAAGTGGAGAATATGTGCAGATTAGAAAGAACTCAACAAAGCTACTAGAAATGATCATTTCCATTTACCCTTCATTGACCAAATACTAGACCTTGTCTGGTAAAAAGTACTTCTCCTTTCTAGATGGTTTTAGTGGGTACAATCAGATATAGATCAACCCAAAAAATCAAGATAAGAAAACATTCACATGCCCTTAGGGAATCTTTTCTTATAAGGTACTCCCATTTGGATTGTGTAATTCCCCTGCAACATTTCAAAGAGGTTTTTTTTTTCATTATCGTCTTAGATTTAGTGTAAGACAATGTAGACATCTACAAGGATGACTTCACTGCCTATGGAAACACATTCCAAGAATCCTTAACCAATCTAGAAAATGTTGTAAAGTCTTGCCAAGAAATGAACCTACCCTTAAGTAATCAAAAGTGCTCCATACTCATGAATGAGGGTATAGTCCTAGGGCATCATAGTTCTCTTGGAGGCATTGAAGTAGACCCAACAAAAGTAAACATCATCCAACAGTTTCCAACACCTCATAAACAAAAATATGTTATCGTTTTCCTTGGATATGCAGGCTACCACATAAGGTTTATAAAAGACTTTGATAAATTGGCTGCTCTGTTTACTTTGTTATCCAAGAATACAAAATTTTACTAGTCATTTGAATGTCAAAAAGAATTTGACAATATTAAAAAAAAATTGATGACAACTCCAGTTTTACAAGGCTCTAAGTGGGATATATAATTCCACATTCATACTAATGCCTCTAATAGAGTATTAGATGTATTTGACAACAAGAATCCAAAGAGCCATATTCCATTTACTACATCAACAAAAAAATGTTAGTAACAAAGATTAATTACATAGTCACTAAAAAATAGTTTCTTGTTGGTGTTTATACATTCAATACATTTAGAGATTACATCAATAAATATATGTTATTTGTACATACTATCCATTCAACCATTATATATTTGATGAAAAAATATATATGTGAAATCAAGGATCATTAGATGGCTGCTTAGAATTACAAGAGTTGGACTTGAATATACTTGACAAATTAGGAAATCAAAATATTGTAATGGATATTCTGTCTAGACTAAAAAATAACACAAATTAGGAAGTTGTTGATGACCCCTTTCCAAATGAGCATCTATATATGATATCAATACAAACCCCAAGGTTTGTTGACATAGAAAACTATCTAGTTATAGGAAAGTTTCCTCAATTCTTTTCATACAGACAATGCTGCAAGATTTTTGAAAAAGTGTCATCGACACATGGATCAAAGGCTACCTATTCAAAGTTGGACGAGACCAAATACTCCATCATTGCATTAGGGAAGATGAGGTATATGACATACTGCATGATTTTCATGATGAACCTTGTGGGGGGCACTTTGTTGTAAAGAGAACATACAAAATTTTACAAGCAAGGTACTACTGTCCAACACTTCACAAGGACACACAAAAATATGCATCACATTGTGATGAGTGATAAAAATGAGAAACCTACAAAAAGGGATGAGATGCTACTACAAATATGAGTGTAAATGGAACCCTTTGAAAAGTGGGGTTTGGACTTTGTGGGACCCATTGACCCACCATTGAATAATTAACTCTTACTTGTGAGATATGATGAAAACAATATAATGTGTTAATGATGTAGACCAATCATAGAAGTCTATGTATGAATCAAAGACGCGGAGAAAAATGAGAAGTGAGGGGATGAAGATCAATTGACATATTCATGGATAGATTATACAAGATATAGTAATGCATATGGTTGAACTAAATATCTAATTATGACAATTTTTATGTTCACCTATTGTTATATAATTGTTATATAAGAGGACCTAATTGTACAATACAAATGCATATGAAAATGGATTAATTGAATAGAATTTTTCCCTTTGGAAATTTCTTGAGTGTAAACTCCTTGTGTAGATTTCTTACTCTGTTTTTAAGTGTATTAGTTGCTAAATTATACACCTAACATTTGGTATCAGAGGTAAGGTAAGTTGGTGAGAAACAAACATAAATGTTAGATATATGTCATTGATTGCATCAAGAAGAACTCTGCTATGAGAGAAGGTTAAGTCAATGTTCGGTTGCTTATGCCTCTAGATTTTTTGTGATAAATTGTATTAAAAAAAGATATAGTAATCTACAAAAGAAGAAGCAAGTGACCAGTCCCCTTCCACGTGAAAGGTACGAATTGATGCTAGCAAATAACAGACACATCAAAGGCCAAATCCAGGGAACAAAGAGAGT
The DNA here is from genome assembly GCA_009831015.1 of Picea engelmannii. Lineage (NCBI taxonomy): Eukaryota > Viridiplantae > Streptophyta > Pinopsida > Pinales > Pinaceae > Picea > Picea engelmannii. The sequence continues at coordinate 235,832 of ML813806.1, read as the reverse complement.
CCACGAATTTCACTATTTCATGATATGGGTATATCAAGCTATGATGTTTAGAGTGATAAATGAGCTCGCCCTCAAATAATCAACGTACTGTTTTCTACAATGAAATTCTCATGATTGTTTAGTGCCATTATTGCTACTTCCAATACTAATGTGATTGTTGCAGGCCGATTTGAATCGATTGAGTTGCAAGTGGACTTCTACTGAAGATTTTTCTGGTTAATGCATGGTAAAATAAATAAAGAATGTATAACTGACAGAAAGAACACCAGCAAAAGAGCATTTACAACTTCAAAGGATCCATTACCTAAATTCAAAGAAGGTTGATTCAGAATGCACACAATTGCGTAGATCAAAATTTATATCTCCAACTAAAATGAATTGTAGTAGAAGATAATGAAGAGATCCATATGTTACATTATTGAAACCCTGGTCTGCAGCGATGGCACTAATATTGCCATTGGTTTAAAGAAAGAAACCATTCAAGAAAGGGTGGTGGAAGAAACTTACCATTTCAAATATGTCAACAAGTAAAACACTATACTTTTTCATATACATTCAAATAGTAGCATTTTATTTTTATTTTTTATGTAGCATTCAAATAGGCTACATTCAAATAGTAGCATTCAAATATGTATAGTTGAACTGAAGCTCTCAAGTTGCCAAAAGTCTGTGCACACTGACTAGGACATTCACCATCATCATTTTTTATCTTATGTTTCATGGTCATCAAAAGAAACATCTTCATGGATCAGAAGCCCAGATGCAAATGTATAGAGGGGTGAAATTTGACTCAAGGAGATCAGATCGCTTAATCCAGATCGTTCAACCAAATTGTATAAAATTAGAAAATTAGTGAAGAAAGTTGGTCTGATTTTTTTTTAGTATTTCATCATACAATGAGAATGTATATTTTGTTGCTTATACCTGGATAATCTGGCGATGGTGTCGATGAACACTAGGCTTGCAACGAACTATGGCATGCCATAATGTGATTGATCACAAGATCTTACACATCGAGTGCTCCACAAAACCACTGAAGAAGAAACCTTGAAATTGTTATCAATAGCAGAATGCAAAGGTTTAATGACTATTCATTCATTAATTGGAGCATTATAATGGATGTAGATTGCCAATTGTAAAGTATGAATATGGGCACAACCAGAGAAGCCCATGTAGATTGACAGGACTCTTGGAAAGAGGGAAATGGTGGTCTCATCAACCAACAACTCATGTGCATGCTCCAAGACATTTATCCCCCAAGAAATTATGATGTTGGGACTCTTTACTTTACATTTAAAGTTTTTCAATAGGGAAAGATTATTTATTTATTTATTTATATTAAATTTATTGATGTACATCAAAGTCAATCAAGTTGTAATTAGAAAAAGAGTCATGTAGAGATGAAGTATTTTATGTTACTTTTCAAGACAAAGTTGGTCAAGTCAACTCTAGTCATGTTAATGCTTTAATGTAAGGGGTCAAGAGCCAAAGTCATGTTGAGTCAAATGGTTAAAGATTGCAAAATGGTGTATTAAGTTTAAAGTCCATTATTTTAGTTAACTAAAGTCATTGAAATTGTCAAGTCCAAAGTCAAGAGTATGTTCTGATATGGAAATGCATTGATGTAAATTTAGTTGAAAGAATTGAGTTGTCATTGTCATGAAATTTAGTTTGGCCAACTAAAGTCACAAGTTGAGTCTATGTTGGAATTAGCCATTTTGACATTAGACAAATTTTATTTAGAATCTTTTGCAAAATCAATTTAATACCATACAAAAATATTATGAAAACAAGAAGCAAGTAGAATACAAACTTCTAATGAAGTGTAGCAAGATTCAAAATTTGACATAGATGATGTAGCCAAAACATGATGGAAGAAGATGAAGATGAGAGAAGAAGTGAAAGAAGATAAGAGAGGGCAAAAGATGATAGTGAAAGAAAGTGATAGAAGAAGAAATAATATTCAACACAAAGACCTGGGTGTTGAGCAAAAGGTATTGCAAACCTTACTCAGGCATTTTCAAATCTTTCCTGGATAAGACAAGATAGTTGAAAATGCCACCCGGGGTTTATAGCCTAAAAAACAATCGCTTAATCCACAAGTATTAATTACAAAGGACCAAGGCTGATTTTGTGTGTTATATATAACAATGCAAAATATGTAAACTTAAAAAAAGTTACATGAATGTGTACATAAATTATACAAATGTATACATGGAGATCAAAGAAAAAGAATGAACTAGATCATTAAAACACATGTGTGAGACTGAAACAATAATCTAATTTTTCATTTATTTCATTCTGAGATACAAAATTGAAGTCTCTCTACAAACCCCTACGAGGGTAGGGACCAAAATCAAATTTAGAAGCCTTCGATGGGAACCATACAAAAAGACTCTGACAATCAAGAAGAAAACCGAAGCTAATGATCTTGATCAACTTGCCACAAAATGTTGTCACTTGACTCTGCAAGATATTCTTTATCAGTCATGAAACTCAATTCATGCAGAAACAAAAATACACAAACTGTCAAAGATAAATCAAACACCTTTAAAACAAGCTGCTGAAATATGTGATTCGATTTTTTAATTCTGCTGCCTTCAATAAGACCCTTCTTTCATCAAGAGGATTAAGCCTTCTAGTAAACTCAGAATGAATGAAAGTTGAAAGTATCTCACTAGTATAGGGAAAACCTTATGGTTGTAGTTCTCCTTCTATTCTCTCCCCCCTTTGTCTCTTCATCCCATTGAGATTTTATTCCTCCTCAACAAGTTAGGGTAGTTCAACTATCTTTATTTAGTTAAGTCAAATTAACTTAACTAATTAATTTGAGAAAAATAAATAATAATAATATATAAATAAGGGTCTTAAATAATAACCAAATAGGTGGAACCCCGTATGACTCCCAATTGTTTCTTTTAATAAACATGAAATATAAAAATCAATCATAAGATTTCAAATATATCCTCCCTGTAACTCCCGTATCCACAATTATGATCAAATATTTTAAATATCAACAATTTATAATATGACCATATCCAAAAGTATCATATCCATGCTATCTCCAAAAAAACTGCCTAGATATATGCTTGTTGTCCAAAACTTTTTCAAAGTAAAAATATTGTTTTTAACATAAAAAATAACATTAGCCAATGTCAAAATCCATATTTACTAGGAGAGGCATTAGGCCTCTTCTCACTGCTGTTCCCTTTTGAATTTTCGGTAGAAACCTTTAGTTGGTTGGAGCCTTGTGGCTAAACTGCACTAATAACATGAGAACAATCACCCTTAAGATGAAGGTGAGAGAAGACCGATTTGGCAGTTTCCTTTGATGAGTTGGATGGGGTAGCTATTCCCTTTCCCTTTTCTTGCACAAGCTTTGGGACATTTGTTTTTAATCTTTTACTAACATGTGATGACTGTACGAGTGAGATAAGAGGATCAACTTGGGAAATTTGATTCTTTGGTGGTGGAGGAAGTAATGGAAAAGAAGCAATAGACCAACCGTGATGACAAACAACAGGCTGGTGGAAAATATCTCGCCAACCATCGTTGACAGGTAGTTATGGTCGCATTGATACATGAGGAGGGACTGGGATTCCTGAAATATTTTGATGTGCTTGGAAGGGACGTCTTTCTGGTAAGGGCTGGAGGATTCCTTGGCCTAGTAGGTTGAGGAAACCAACTTGGAAAATATGGTTCAATTCCTGGGGGTCAATATTGAAATGTATGGAGAACCGAGGTCTCCATACATTACTTCTATTACCTTTGTCATTACTGCCTCTACTGAAAATACTCATCCTGTAGAAATATTCAATAAATCATGAAAAAATCTTAATAATCCATTCATGAAACTCTACCTAAATAAAATCAAAATTTGGCTATGTTATCCACTGTAAGGCCTTCCTATTTCAGGGCCTCAATAATAAATAAATATCTATTTTGTTATTTCCTACTGAAATAATCTGCAATTTAATTTACTGTTTTCTTTCATGGTTTTTCTTTGGTTTTTATTTATACCAGGAGTAAACTAATAAACAACATAATCACAACAACAACATAATAAAATACATACCTCTACCTACAGGTTCATTGATTTTGTCCCTGGTTCTCATATTCTTGAGCTTGCCCAAACTACCCAACTAAATATTAACCTCCCAACCAACTAGGAACAGCCTCTCCGGCTCCCTAGCTCCAGGAATCCTTGCAGTTTCCTGGCCCTCGAGCCCAAAGTTCCCAACAACAACAATTCCCCGTGAGAGTTTCCAAAATGTTATGTTCTCCCAATTTTTCTCCCCCCCCCCCCTTCACCTCTTGCATAAATTTCCAATACAAAAGTGAGACCCCTCTCCAAGTCTTCTCCTCTCTTCCTTATCCTCCTTTCTTATTCAATTCCCCAACTACCTTATCCCCCTCATTAATTCCCCAACAACCTTATCTTTTCATTAATTGATTCACCTACCTTTTAATAATAAAATAATAAAAAGACTCATTTAATTTATTTTAATAATTAATAAAATTTAAATTAAAAACTATGATAAACAATTAATCAAATTGGGTTGTTACATACACCCACCCTTCAAGAAACTTTGTCTCGAAGTTAGAGTAATTTACAATACAAGGGTAACGACACATGATTCATACATCCACATCAAATAAGCACCATCATCAATTTAAAACACTTACACATACTAGTGTACATGTGCAATGCATGCATGTGTAGATAGCACATACAAGATTCACACATGTACTAATGAAAACAATTATCACACCTAAAGTAATTCTTGTATGCGTCCAATCCAATCAACAAGACCATTCATTTCATAAAATATAGTAAACCATTTAAAATGTTTGTGAAATCCCTTAATTACAATAGTTTAGCACAAGCAACATTCACTTAGATAATTGTAGTTCAGTTAAGTAAATATAAACATACATATATACATATTTTTCAAAATAAGGAAATCAATAAATTCTACCATAATGTGAAATCCCCACATACTCTCAACTAATTCTATCCATCCTTCCTCCCTAACCTACTTCTATCTTCCATCCCTATCCTTCCTCCGCTGGACTATCTTGAAGTGTCAACTATATTGACCTAACTCTAGATAGAACCCGTAAGTGGAAATGTCAACTCTCTTGACCAAGCTTCCCCAGTAGGCATCTGGTAGTCATCATCACACGTCAAGGGGAGCGTGAGATAACACCGTCCTCCCATGACTCTAGGTTTTAGAGGATACACGATGGGAAATGCCTCCACCCCTCCTAATAGAACTAGGGTCAACACCCTACCATGGACCATACAGTGGCACTGTGTTGCTAGGAATTTTGTCATCATATATTCAGTTTTAGGCTATCTCGCCACTTGAAAAACCTGCACTTGTCCACACATCATAGCAATGCATTTGAACCAATATAATTTCACATACAAGATTTATACCATATTGTTTCCTGATCGATGTTCACAACATCAAAATTTTATCATCATTATTCTCTGGCTATTTCATAACCTATTGACATACAGATTAGTCTATAACACAAACCCATACATATCCATGCATTATCACCATGTAAATTCATTTAATCATAATCTCAATCCGGTATCCACGTACCAACAACTTTAAATGTCAAAATTTTCAAGTTAGAAATAGATTGCATAATATCCATCATAATTCAAATAATGTTAAACATTCATAGAATTGACATTCACATAGGTTCATATGTCTTAAAAGTTCAAGTGTATCATTAATAGTTTCACAGTGAATAGAAAATAAAGATGATTAGGCCTTAAGTAATTCTAGCTGTCTAAGTCAAAAGGTGGTATTACATACACCCAACCTTCGAGAAAACATATTCCCAAGGTGGTCAAAAAAGTGAGGGACGATCTCTTCATAAGGTCTCTGCATCCTTCCAAGTCTGGGCTATACTTGTCCCACTATACCTTAACTTGGTCTACTAGACAATTCCTGAGCTGTCAGACCCTACGGTCCAATATGCGTAACGGTTCGATCATGAGGGTTCCCACGTTCGATACTTGCAATTTCTTCCAATTGAGTTTATGAGATTAGTTAGCAACATAATGATGTAGAATAGATACATGAAAAACATTATGAGTTTTATGCAAGTGGGGTGGAATTATGAGATGATAGGCAACAAGTCCAATTCTCTCTTGGATTTTGAACGGTCCTATAAATTGAGGCGACAACTTTGTCCCCTTCCCAAACCGAATGGTACTCTTATTAGGCCTGATACGAATGAAAACTTGATCTCCCACATTATAACTTCGATCAATCCTATGTGCATCAACATAACTCTTTTGTATATCCTGTGCTTCCTATAGTCGCTGCCTAATCTGAATCACCTTTTTCTCCATATATTGAATCAATTCTGGCCCAACTGTCACATGGTCTTCTAACCTTTCCCAACTCAATGGTGTCCCACATGGCCTTCCATATAGAGCTTCATAGGGTGCCATTCCAATGGATCTATGTAAATTTTTATTGTAGGCGAACTCTACCAAATGTAGGTACTTCTCCCAATGGGTTTGACTATCCATAACATACATCCTAAGCATGTCCTCCATAACTTGATTTATTCTCTCAGTTTTCCCATCTGTTTCAGGATGATATGTTGTGCTTAAGTTCAAATGATTTCCTAACACTGACTACAAACTTGTCCAAAACCTAGATGTGAATCGAGAGTCCCTATCTGAAATGATATTCTTGGGTAACCCGTGCAGACGAATGACTTCACTTACAAAAACACATGCCACATCAGTGACATCATAAGTGTCTCTATAACCAGAATAAATTGAGCAATCTTGGTCAACTTATCAACTATTACAAGAATGGCATTGTGTCTATGCAATGTGAGTGACAATCCCACAACAAAATCCATAGAAATGACTTCTCACTTAGACATAGGAACATCATGCAATTGTAGGAGACCTGTTGGGTGGTGTTGGTCAACCTTCACTTGTTGACACTCTAGGCACTTGGCGATGAAGTGGACTACATCACGCTTCATTCCTACCCAAGATAAAATCTTCTTCATGTTTTCATACATTTTCTTCACACCCAGATGTGCACAATAAAGTGCTCTATGGGCTTCCTTGAGTATGATGCTTCGAATATCTCCACCTTCGGGGATGTACATCCTTCCCTGATATCTTAATAATCCATCTGCTTCTAGGCTATATCCTTCATACTTTGGATCTAATTGCCTTCCACTCTAGAGGGTTGAAGTAACCTTTAAATACCGACTATCTCCAATAAGTTTCTCCAACACACACTCCCTCAAATTAACTTTTAAGGGTACCAAGGAGAAGACATGTGGTCTCCTTCTCAAGGAATCCACGTCCACGTTCTCCTTTCCCTTAATTTATGAATTTCCAAAATCGTACTCACTCATAATCTCACTCCATCGCCTCTTTCTAGAATTGAGATCCATTTGAGTGAAGAGATGTTTAAGCTTTCATGGTCTATTTTGAGCTCAAAGATTTGCCCCACTAGATAATGCCTCCAAAGATGCAAAGCTATCATTACAACTGCCAACTCTAAATCATGAGTAGCGTAAATCTCCTCATGTTGCTTCAACTTTATTGACGCATGCGCTATCACTCCCCCATCCTACATTAGCATGACCCCCAATCCTTGCTTCAAGACATCCATGCAGACTGTGGAGTCTTTTTCCATATCCGACACTTGTATAATTGGTGCATTAGTTAGTAACCTCCTAAGCTCAATGAATGAAATATCACATTCTTCTGTCCATTCATACATGAACCCCTTTTATTGCAAGGTGGTGATGGGTTTCACTATTCTAGAGAACCCTTCCAAAAACCTCCAATAATAACCTGCTATCCCCATGAAGCTTCTTACCTCATGAGCATTTTTTGACACTTTCCATTCCATAATGGCCTTTACCTTTTTTGGGTCCATAGAGATTCCTTCACCATAAATTATATGACCTAAATAGTGAATTTCTTTCTGGAAGAAAGAAAACTTTGACAACTTGCCATAGAATTTGTTCTCTCTAAGGAACGACAACACCACTCACAAGTGTTCCTCATGTTCTCTTTCGTTCTTGGAATAGATGAAGATATCATCCAGAAAGACTTGTACAAAGTGGTCTAAGTACTTTCAGAATACACCATTCATGAGGCTCATGAATACGACTGATGCATTTGTCAAACCAAAGGGTACTACAATGAACTTGTAATTCCCAAACTTATTTTGAAAGGTAGTTTTAGAAATATTGCCTTCCTTAATTCTTAACTGGTGATACCCTGATCACAAATCGATTTTTGAGAAAACTGTTGCTCCTTTCATCTTATCAAAGAGGTCATCTATCCGTGGCATTGGGTACCTATTTTAAACTATAGCATGGTTCAAGTCCCTGTAATCTATACACAGTCGTAAGGAATCATCCTTCTTCTTGACAAAAATTACTGGTGCACCCCAAGGTGAGACACTAGGCCTTATTAGTCCCAAGTCAAGTAGTTCCTTCAACTATGTTTGCAACTCACAAAGTTCTGGCGCTGTCATCCTGTACATAGTCTTGGAAATTGGCTCCACACTAGGTTTTAGCTCAATGGTAAAATCAAGGTCCCTCTCAGGAGGTAACCTTGGTAACTCTTTCAGAAAAACATCTTTAAACTACAACAATACTGGACACTGATCCAAGGAGGGTCCTTTCCCTTCATTGACTGCTTCTACTACATATAATCAAGAACCTTTCCTGATGCAATGTTTAACCTTCATGGTCAAGATAAAGTGTAGATACACCTTCCTCTGTACACTATGGATTTCCATTGATCTTCTTTCATCGTCAACACAAAGCACCCTTTTAGCGAAACAATCTGCCATAGATCGATGGGATTCTAACCAGTCCATCCCAATGATTAGGCCATACATCCCTAGAGCAGTGACATACATATTCAACCTAGTAGTACACACTCCTAGGTCTACTAGAAAATTATTGACGCTAGGTCATACTACTTGTTTTTCCCCTGAAGCCATCTCGACTTGTTTAAATTCATCGTGCTCATAGGCTTCTAACCCACACTTTTCTAATGAACAAGGTGAAATGAAACTATATGTAGCACCACAATCAATTAAAATATTAACATTGACATGATTTAGTGTACCTGATGATTCCACCACAATGGATTGATGCTCTTCCTGGAGGTTATTGACCGCTGCATAAATCTAGTGGCTACTACTCGCTCTTCCCATTAAGGCCTTTCCTTCTCTATGCACAAACCCTGCTTGTGATTTTGGGCAGTCACACTGGTAATGGGGTCCTCCACACCCCAAACAAGTAACACAATATGGAACCTACACACTACCTTGTGATGGTCTCTGAAATGAGTTCCTTCCCATGGAACACCTGCCCCTACTTGTTGCTTGCTGAGAAAGTCGTGGACCTTCCTACATCGTTGGCGATGAGTGAGATGTTTCACTTGTTGCCATTGAAATACCTGTTGTAACTACTCTAGGTGCGACTCTATTTCCATAGGGAGGTGGCCTAGATATTCCTCCCTTGGAGAATATCCTAGGGGCCTTACCCACGAATCCAAGATGCTGTGGAATGGTTGACCTCATACCTCCGTTTAAGCTCACATTCTCCTCAACATAATGAGCATTTTCAACTGCTTCATCTACTGAAGATGGTTTCCACATCCATATCCATGTAAAAGACATATTTTACTAACTCCATGAACCTAATCTCGTACTCTTCCATGGTCCCGTTTCCCTGAATTAGAGCATGAAATGCTCCTACCTATTGTTCCTCATAGTACACAAGAAAATATTTCCTTCGGAACCTTTCCTCAAAAATCTCTCACGAGACTGTGTCTGGGGTAAGGTGCAACTGCCTCTCTAGATTATCCCACCAGTTCAAGGAACCGCCCCTCAACTGAAATATCACGATCTTCACCTTTGATGTGGAAGCAGAGTCTCTTAAGGAGAAACATCACATCATTCCTTCCAACCATGCCTTTTTACGTTCACTTGCACGACCCTCGACAAACTTTGGGAGTTTGATCTTCTATAGTTCTCTGGTGATGTCCCCTGGTGGATGCCCTCCTTCTAAGTCCCTCGACACTTTAGGGTTACCCACTCCAGATGGTGGGGATTCCACTTCGACATCTGCTGACTAGCGTCCCTTTAATGTCTCATTAATAGCCTCCAAAGAGTGAAAAATGAGAGCTAATTTAGGCAATGATGGTGGCAGCGCCAATGTTGGCGGTCCTTGCAACGATGCCCCTCGGCCCCAATTTCCCCGAGTCCTAACCATCTTGAATAAATCAATCTGTGTCAAACCAAATGCTTATCAGGGAAGAGTTTAAGACATTCGACATTTTCTCAAACTTATACTTGCAAACATAGGGTTAGGCATAAGTTTTTTTTTACTTGTCTGTAAACATACATTACTCTCTTTAGGGTAAGTGGCTAAAGGTCATGGTTAAAGCATCTAATCTTGGTATCTTCTCCTAAGTAAACTACTAACTCTCTCGCCTCGCTATCTATGATAACATTGTGGGGTACTCACCAGTTACACTTAGTTGTTTCTAATCATGCATTATACCCCATCTTCTAACCCTTATATCCTTATATCCCTTATAAATAATTAATCACTCCCTTATTTAATAACATTTTATAATTAATTAACTAAAATTTATCACAATGCCCTTAATAACGTTAATTAATAGAATGATTAATTAAAATTTCCATAAATTAATATAATGTTAATTAATCATCTTTTCATTAACACAATTTTTATTTATTATTATTATTATTATTATAAAACCATTATTAACCTTTATTTATATAAAAAATATTAGTGCCTCTTTTTCAATTTATTTTTATACATGTAACACAATTTTGTTTTAACACCTATTAATAAACAAAATAACATTTATTAATTAAATAAATAAATTTTAAATTAAATGAAAAAAAGTTGTGTCATTACCAATTCAAATATTAAATTTAAATATGTATTAAAAAAAAATTAACAAAGAAAAAACAAATCAAACTTATGGATAGGCACAAGTCCTTGCAAGAGGCCCTCGTGCCTCCATGAATTTTCGTAACTAAAAAAATAAATATAACCAAAACCCTACCCTCCTTACTCTCAGCCCTGAATGTCACTTGCCCACAACCATTTCTCCCTCTGTAAATGTCAGTCATAGGGTTTATGTTTGGGAGGGCATGGCCACAATGGGCGAGCGACCCATCCAGGCCGATGATGCATAGTGCATGGACCTGTGCCCTATGGGATCTTCTCCTTGTGGTCTGATGCTTGGTTTCTGGGCTTGGTGGACCGTAGCACAAAGAGAAACGCCTCACACGAGCTCTCTTTCTCGTGGCTTCTCCTTGACGCTTCACACTAATTTCGAGTAGTGCAAAAGAAACACCCCGGTATGGCTCTTGGGTGCTTGAGCTCATGGTATTTTTCCTTGTCGAGGAAATGGGAAACATAGCGAGCAACGCGGATGGAAGAAAAAAAACAAAGATAAAAAACAATAACCGCAAAGCATAAGTAAAAATAGTAACAACAAAAATATTAAAAGCGTTGAGCACTGGTGATCGGAGAAAGGGTTTTTGGTTCTGAAGCTAGGGTTTAGACACTAACAGCCGCAGAGGACTGCAGCCACAAGATGACGACCCCGCAGGGGCTACCGCATTGCCAGGGGGGGCGCCGAAGGGCGTATCCTACAGCAGCATCACAGCCAATGAAGATACGACGAACAAAGTGAAGATGCCAACCTTTGAAACGCCTCCCGATATGCGTGCACAGTTGCTGGTCGAAGGTACATTCAAGGATCGTGACATGGATATGGATCCAACCAAGGAAAACGTCTCTGCAAGCGCCTCGGCGCCTTGGATCCCCGGTAAGTGCATTCCGCAAGCCCCACAAGCCCCTAAATATGTCATAAACTCGCCTCGAATAGAGGAGCAGAAACAATTTATGAGAGATAACACTCTGGTAGGAAAGTTTCTAGGGCTATGGCCCTCAGAACGAGATCTAATCAAATGGATACAGTACTGGTGGAGGCCAAAAGGCCACTATGACCTCCAACTCGGATCGAAGGGTTTCTTCACAATAATCCTCCACAATCTGGAAGACAGGAATCGCATCTTTGATGGAGGGCCCTACTTCTTCAATTCAGTAGGACTCTTCCTGAGGTTCTGGACAGAAAAGTTCAGCCCTGAAAAGGAAGACTTCACCCATGTGCCGGTCTGGATCAGGCTGTACTCTCTTCCCCAAGAGTTCTGGTTGGAGGAAGTCCTTGCTAGCATAGGCAACACCATCGACATTTATGTCAATTCCTCTGAAGCAACAAAGCAAAGACGCTACACCTCATATGCAAGAATCTGCGTTTATCTGAACATAGCCAAGCCGCTTTTAGGTTCTATTATGTTGGAGTATCATGATGAAGACTGGGCTCAAACCATTGATTATGAACATATCCCCTTTCGCTGCCGAAAATGCCACGAGCATGGACATCTCTTCCAGGAATGCCCACTCAACGTGATTCACAAGGAAGGGCATCCAGACAATGACAAACAAGGAGGGATTCATGCAACAAGCGGGACGGAGACGACAGGGAGGCAGAAAGCAACCGGCTCAGGTAAGCAAAGATCCTTCCTCCAGCAACAAATTTGCAATTTTACAAGATAACCCAGAAGAAATTTCAACACCAGCACATAATAATCCACCACCCCAGCATACAGCCTCTCAAACCAAGTGCCTAGAGGCTGAAAGGTCACTGAAGAATAAGCTGACGGAACCTCCCCCAATGGGTGCAGCAAGGGATCCACCAGAGCAACCGGAGATAGAATACGGGGATGAGGAAATGGAGGTGGAAGAACAGGATTTAGCTGGCGTGGACTTGGAACACCTTGAGCATGCCTATTGACATCAAAAACTTTACACCATACCCAGGGATCAGCTCAGGAAGGTGCAAAAAGTGTACCTCAACTCTTCGGCGGGCTCCTCTGTCCGAGCCAACAAAGCACTGGGCATCCAGGGCAGCCAGATAAAAAACCCAAACAAGACTCAAAAGGACGAGAAAAAATCAGGAAGGAAATCAACAAATAAGCTCATACAGGAAATTGGAAGCTTTATGGTTAACTCAGGGAAGATCCACCTGATCTCGGATAGCTTTCCCCCTCTCCCCCCCCCTCAGTCATCATGAAAGTCATATCATGGAACATCAGAGGCCTCAATGGACGTAGCAAGCAGAAACTGCTGCGAGATCTGATCATAGCAAAAGCACCAGATGTTGTAATGTTGCAGGAAACAAAAAGTACCTCAGAAGACCTCAATCGACTACTCCCTTATTTTTGGAAGCAAGGAGGGGTGGTCTCAATTGATGCTGCAGGAATGACCAGAGGACTGGCTACCCTATGGAACACCAACACTGTCATGCTGGAAAACTTTTGTACCACTAGATGGTCTATTACAACCAATTATAGGCTCATCGGCTCTGACCAACCAGGACATCTGACAAACGTCTATGGTCCAACCACCCCAAGAGACAAACATGCCTTCCTTGGCAGCCTGAGTTACCTGTCCAGTCTCACACAACACCATATATGGATAGTGGGGGGCGACTTTAATATCATCCACAGCCTGAAGGAAAAAAAAGGAGGTTCACGAAGACTAGATCGAGATTCCAGTGACTTCAACAATCTAATAGAAGACCTTAGGCTTGTTGACTTAGAGGCCAATAATGGCATTCACACCTGGTCCAACAGAAGAACAGGAATACACCAGATCGCCTGCAAACTAGATCGCTTCCTTGTTTCAGAGCCATTCATGATGGACAACACTGCAATAGAATCTAGTATCTTAAATCGCATTGGATCGGATCACTGGCCCATACAGTTATGGTTGGATGTACCAGTCACTCCGGGAAAGAAACCTTTCAGATTTGAACAATTCTGGTTAGAGCATCCAGACTTCCAAGCGCACATTTACGACTGGTGGAAGGAGGCATAAATATCTCACGGCTCAAAGATGTATAGGTTCCAACAAAAGTTGAAGAATCTCAAACAAAGGCTAAAGTTCTGGAACAAGCACACATTTGGCAGTATCTTTGACTCAAAAAAATAGTTGATGGAGCAAATGGAAGAGATTCAGTGCCGAATAAGAGAGCAAGGACTCACAGAGGAAATCAAAAGCCAAGAACTTAAAGTGAACCAACAGACTGCAGAAAGGAAAAGATAGGAAGACATATTGTGGAAACAGAAGTCGCGGATTCAATGGCTTAGGGAAGGAGAACGCAATACTAAATTCTTCCATCGAGCTACTATTTAGAGAAGACACTCCAATAAGATCACGCATCTCATTACAGAAGAGGGGGAGACTCTTCACTCCCATGCAGATCTGGAAACAAATCTGGTTGAATACTTCCAGGACCTTCTCACAAAACCCGTTCCAGACAGACGCGAAGCAATCAATAAAATCACACGGCACGTGCCTGCCCTTGTGACTCAGGAACAAAACGCAGCCCTTCTTCGACCCTTCACCATCGAAGAAGTGGACCAAGTGCTCCAAGACACCCCCAAATTCAAAGCTCCGGGCCCATATGGCTTCACCAACGATTTCTTCCACTACTGTTGGCCGATGATTCGAACAGAAGTCTGGGAAATCATGGAAGATTCAAGGATCACGGGAGAGGTACTCAGGGCTTTCAACGCAACTTTCCTCGCCCTTATCCCTAAAGAAGGGCAAGCGAATAGACCAAAGCAATACAAGCCTATAGCCCTCTGCAACGTTATTTACAAACTCCTCACTAAAGTTATCGCCCGCAGACTCAAGCCGATCCTACCAACAATCATATCCCCAGAGCAATCGGGGTATGTTGAGGGAAGACAAATCCTGGATAGTATCATTTTGGCGCACGAGGTAATTCATTCCTTGCAGAAAACAAAAACCCCAAGGATGCTTTTAAAACTGGATATATCGAAAGCCTTTGATAATCTCAGTTGGGAATATATGAAAGCAATGCTTATAGCTTTTGGATTTGATCAAAATTGGGTTACTTGGATCTTAAATCTCACCTCCTCAGCCTTCTTTTCCCTGCTTATCAATGGGGTACCCTCGAAGCCCTTCTCCCCCTCAAGAGGTATTAGACAGGGAGACCCCCTTTCTCCTTTCCTCTTCATCATCATGGTGGAAGGACTCAGTAGATCTATCCACGCGGCTCTGGAAAACAACCTTCTAACCAGTTTACCTCTGCATGGCATCTCCCCGCCTATCTCCCATAGCCAATTCGTGGATGATACCCTTTTGATGGGAAGCCCGACCGCCAGAGAAGCCAACTCACTCAAGGAGATTCTCCAAATCTTTGGTGATGCCTCCGGTCTGGAATGCAACAAGGATAAGTCTCAAATCTTCTTTTTCAATACCCCCCCCCCCCC
>ML813806.1:190132-211260 GCA_009831015.1 Picea engelmannii | reverse complement strand
GAAGTGAAATGCACTTTACAATTTTTAGCATGAACTTTTTCAAAAAAAGTAACAAAAGAGAGACTTGAACTCAAGACCTCTTACTTAATAAGGCAAGTTTTAACCAAACGGTCTAGCAAAACATATTGTAATGTTCAGAAGGATGATTGTTGTTGTTGTTGTTATTGTTAGATCTCGGTCAACTTACTCAGAAGATGCACCTTTTCCTATATGTTTCTGATTTGCCGAGATCGCACAGGGCATGGGGCAAAGAGCATATGTAGATCTAAAAGAGTAGTAAACCATAAATAAAAAATACAAACCGAAATAAAATCAAAATAAAACTTTGCAGAAATTTAAAAAATGCATATTCAGGCTTTATACCTTCGGATCTGACTATAATGGTCGTATCTTGGGCAAACAAAAACCTTTTCGAGTGAAAAAAAAAAATGTTCTTAAATGAAACGAGTGCTCCAGACGTAATGGAACAGTCATCTCAACCTAGAAATGTATGTAAATGCTAGAAAATGGAGATGAAGAAACTCGGCTTCATGATCTCGATCTACAACTAGAGCGGGTCTTCAAACAGGCTCTGATACCATGTTTGACAACACAGGTATTCCAACAGAGAATGAACACCTTAAGTAACCACTCACATAACTAGATCAAATATCAACACACTGATGTTTTCACGTGGTAAAACCCCTATGGGGAAACATCCACAACCCTAGCCAACGCGACCACTTGGAGCATTTTATTAATGCAAAGAAAAAGATTACAGAGAGATTTTGAAAGAGATTTTCTCACAATCGATCATTGGAAAATGACCCCCCATGCTCTTTAAATAGAGATCAGGGACCAATCGGGTGTTAAGCCACATATCTATGGCCGTTAAGATCGAGGAGAGTATGAACCGTCAGATCACTCTATGTCGGGAACATATCGTGACCGTCGAATTTCCTAACTAGAAATGCATACTAATGCATACTAAAGAAACACACTAAGAAACACACTTTTACCTAACAACATATTAGACCAAGTAGATCTTAACTAACTCCTAAGTGTCTAAATATCCTAACACTAATACCAATTTTTTTTTTTCTCTGTAGTATCTGGGCTCGAACTTTCCATGACAAGAGAACACTGTGAATATGCAGTTGTTCCTATCACAAACTTCATATTATTTTTTCTGTTTTCCTTGCAACACTACGGTACACACATGGTGGGTTCAATCTTTGCACCGATTATTGTGGCTTGGATTTTGTGCATTAGTGCACTTGGTCTCTACAACATTTTCCACTGGAACCCACATGTTTATCAAGCCCTTTCTCCATATTACATGCACAAGTTTTTAAGGAATACAAGAGAGGCATGTTGGATGTCCTTGGGTGGAATTCTGTTGTGCATCACAGGTTCAGAGGCAATGTTTGCTAATCTGGGACACTTCTTACATTTTGCTATCAAGATTGAAGTGAGTTATTCATAAATGACTGAACTTGAATGCTATCTTAGTGACTGGTTTGCACAACTAAGTGGTTGTTCAAGACATAGGTTTTAGTTTTGAGACCGGTCTCTGAAACAATTGGTAAGGCCTTCCTATTTCAGGGCCTCAATAATAAATAAATATCTATTTTATTATTTCCTACTAAAATAATCTACAATTTAATTCACTGTTTTCTTTCATGGATTTTCTTTATACCAGGAGTAAACTGATAAACAACATAATCACAACAACAACGTAATAAAATACATACCTCTACTTGCATGTTGGTTGATTTTGTCCCTGGTTCTCTTGTTCTTGAGCTTGCCCAAACTTCCCAACTGAATATTAACCTCCCACCCAACTAGGAACAACCTCTCTGACTCCCTAGCTTCAGGAATCCTTACGGTTTCCTGGCCCCTGAGCCCAAAGTTTCCAGCAACAACAATGCCCTATGAGAGTTTCCAAAATAATATGTTCTCCCAATTTTCCTCCTCCCCCTTAACCTCTTGCGGAAATTTCCAATACAAAATTGAGACCCCTCTCCAAGTCCTCTCCTCTCTTCCTTATCCTCCCTTCTCATTCAATTTCCCAACTACCTTATCCCCCTCATTAATTCCCCAACAACCTTATCCCTTCATTAATTACTTCACCTACCTTTTAATAATAAAATAATAAAAAGTCTCATTTAATTTATTTTAATAATTAATTAAATTAAAATTAAAATCAACCAAAAGGGACCCCCATGGGTAATGAAAAAATTAAATTGAGATTTTAAATAAAAAATCTTCCACTCTTCACTTTTTTGTTTGTTTGTTTGTTTATTAGAGTTCATTCAACAAATATACAATTTGTCAGTAGAGACATTATATCCAACTAAAAACCCGATCACCTCAAGCATGCTAACACAACACGACCATAACTCTTAAACACTATCTTTCAATAATGTCATAACTTCAATACTTTCATATAACAGACTGGGTTTATGACCAAGTGAGCTTGCTATTAACTCTAACACCATCAAGTAAACAAATCGACAAAACCCCATGACAAAAGATATGCGAACAACAAACTTATTCAATGTTGGGTTAGCCACCCTTACACAATCATCAAGTTTAGGGTTTGAGATACCACTCATCAAAAGAAATGAGGTATGATACATAAAGAGGGTAAACACTTCGAGGGTTTAACCCAAAAACAAAACTTCGACCATCTTTTACCACCACAAATTTCCATAGACCTCTTCACAGACCCTTTATGGCGGCCGCAAGAAAATATATCCATGACATATACAAATAATCGACAGACAAGGGTTACAAATAATCCACAGGCAATCAATGACACCATTCTTATATTAGAGAGACAAGAAACCACTGAATAACCAGAGACGAGTCAAACCCAAACTACTTCCACCATAACTTTTTCCAACAGGTAAAGCAACAAAACAACCATAATTGCATTCGACAAAGAGAGACATTCAACTATGAATTAGCTTGCACATAAATGCCAACATAGACTAACTTCATTCGAAAACCATTACAAAGTTGAAAAAATACATGCCATAAAATTTGGAAAAACAAATACTATAAGAGAACGCAAGAGCCAATCTTTGATTAAATTAATGAGTAGAGCAATAATTTATGGATGGATCAACAAGAACATTCATACCTGGATGCAAAATTCCAAGGAGAATCAACAAAACCTGATTATTTCTTCCAAGGCTGAGCAACATGGAGGCAACACCAACCAAAAAAAATGACCAAATGTGAACATAGCAAGGGTGGTTACCATTGAGGTAGGGTTAGAGCGACATGAAATTACTGCACATCGTATCCACATTTACTTCATCACCTATATCCTAGTATGAGCGCACTAGCACATACAACACATAATCCACCATATCTGTACCAAATTCAATGCAAGTTGGATACACCACCCTTACACTATGTTTTCAAACTTAACATGTGCGCCAACCTTTGTGCACCAACATATTATATGTCCACACTTGCTAGGGAAGCCATGCCCTAAACACTTATGAATTTTAAACTTAAACAATGGTGCATAACCCTTTAACACTAAATCATAGTAACACAATTCCATAACCATATACAACTTCAAGTCTGGAGTTTAAATTCTCATTCAAACCATGTGTAGTAGAATAGAACTATGATGATCATCAAAACAATACCATTTATCTTTTAATCAAATCGCCAATAAGCCTGTTGTTTGCCCATTTTGTTTTAAAGAGTGATTTCTAGAAAATAAACTGTAGATCTTATTTCACAACCAAGACATGAGCACACAAGAGACGAGTCATCCTTCATCATATTCACACATGGGGTCCCACCTATCTAGTGTATTATTAATTATACATAAATAATAAGGCATTGAAACTGATTTGCATGCAGGTACCCTACATTGTGCTTTTGGGCGTCAATAGTGGGCATGAATAAAAGATGCAATGACAAGTGGAAATATAAGAAACATGAGGTAGAAAGGAAATAAAAAGAAGAATGAAGTAGAAAAAATAAGGTAACATAAGCAGTGCAAATAACAATGTGTCAATAATTGAGATGCAAATTTAATTGAAGTGAACCCATAGAAAATGAAACCCACACGAGGTTTGTTGATTCTCCTTGATGTTGTTTTTGATGATGGAAAAGAAGATGGTCATGGTATTATGTTTGTATAGGGATATTTTATCCTCAATGAAAATGTATTTGAAATTTTATGTACCTAATTCAAATGATGATGTAAGGCATGATAAGGCAAGTATACCCCCATAACTTGAAAAAAAAAGGTCCGTGGTTAGCCAAAACCACTTGGTATAGTGAATGGTTGGTGGTAAGCTAAAACTGTTTGAGAATTGTAATGGTTAAGGGTGAACCAATGTAAAACCCCAAACGATGTGATGGTTGAGGGTAACCCACAAAATCCTAGGATGTGGTTATAAGTAAACCAAAGAAAACCTAGGATGATGATTTATGATGATGTAGGGGGAATAATATGTATACGTGGAAAATGTTTGTGATTCAAGAATGGTTGATGAACCATGTACATGGAAAATATTACTAGAGAACCAATGGATACAGTAGATGGAAACCCATGTATTCTAGTGGATGGTAACTTTTTTATATGGACTTCAACAAACACGATGTTTGTATTTTGCAGGTACTAGGCCTAGTTAAAAGAAGATTGATACGGCCAATTAAAATGCCAAATATTTAAGAGACCATAAGAATTAAGGATTGAATCACAAGTAATCATTAAGTAGGATTACACAATATTAACTCCTACTTATGATTTATGAAGAAAACATTCTAATATGTTGATGATGTATAACAAACATAGCAGTATGTGTATGAATCAAATATGAGAAGAAAAAAGAGAAGTTAGGGGCGAAGATCAATTGAGATATTCATGAAGAGATTATGGGAGATAGTTATGCATATGGTTGAACTAAATATCTAATTATGACATAGTTGTTATGATCACCTATTTTTATGTAAGGGACCTAATTGTATACTATAAATGCACATGAAAATTGACTAATTGAATATAATATCTCCTTTGGGGGTTTCTTGAGTGTAAATTCCTTGTGCCCCTTGATTAATATGTGTTTGAGTGTATTAGTTTCTAAATCATGCACCCAAAAACCATCCAACCAAAAAGAGCATATATTGGTTTTTATAGACTACTTGACAAAATGGGCATAAATGAAGTCAATGAATAATTTCAAAGAAGAAATGGTGTAATAATTTCTCTATGAAAATATCTTTGCAATATTTGGAGTGCCAAGAGAGACTATGATAGATCAACGACCTCAATTTACTTCCAATATCATTGATAATATCATGTATCTATTCAATACTCATCATAAGAAATTAGCTACTTACCACCCTCAAGCAAATGGTCAAGTAGAAGTAACAAATAGAGAATTGGAGAATATTCTAACAAAAACAATAAATCAACATAAAAAAAGATTGGTCAAATAGATTGATAGAAAATGTATGTGAATATAGAACGACATGGAAAACAATTACATGTTTTACACCCTATGAGTTAGTGCATGGAAAGAAATTTATGCTCCCCATTGAATCCAAATTACAAATACTAAGGGAAACTCTCGATCTAGGATCAGATCTCTCTGAAGCACAACAAGAGAGGTTAAATCAACTCAATGCACTAGATGAGTATAGACAAAAAAAATTGTTCCACACTGAAATAGTCTAACAAAAAAGATCAAAATGACATGACAAATATATCAATATAAACACATTCAAAGCACGAGACTGGGCCCTACTCTATGATTCAAGATTCAAAGGCTTTAAGGGGAAATTGAAGATATTATGGTTGGGCCTTATCAAATTGATACCTTCTATTACAATGACTTAGTAAAAAATAGAAATATAGATGACGAACAAGTACCTATTTTGGTTAATGGACATAGGATTAAAATTTACAAGAATCCACCATTAAAGGAATTTAGTTTAAAAGTTCATGGTCAACAACTAGATT
Organism: Picea engelmannii; assembly: GCA_009831015.1. NCBI lineage: Eukaryota > Viridiplantae > Streptophyta > Pinopsida > Pinales > Pinaceae > Picea > Picea engelmannii. The sequence continues at coordinate 205,283 of ML813806.1, read as the reverse complement.
TGATTGAAAGCACCAATTATTTCAAATTAGACTAATCATCTCACAAAGAATAATGGAAAAAAAACTATAATGAAAACCTCCTCCGAGGCATCTAGGATATGTATTCACTTAAAAAAATCCTTTGAGGCATGTCTTGATCTATAGAAAAATAATAATAACAATGTCTCCTCATGATGAAAACCTTCTTGAAGCACCATGAGAGCACTAGTGAAAACTATCAATGGCACTTGTGTTTTGAGAAAAGAAAAATTCTTACAATGTTCAAAAAAGGTATTGCTAACTATTTTGTTACATACATGTGATAGACCAAACAAGGGGATGATCCACCTACAAACATGAAAATATATGTCAATCATCCTGATGTTCCACATCTAAAGGCTTGTCATTTAAAGCAATACATTCATTGAAAGAAATACATTGTACAAAGGTTACACTCAATGGACAATGGAATCAAAACAAGATAGAACTCCATCCATTGGCTATGATGGAAGTCTTCATTTCAAAATTTTCAAAACTTCAAAATTCAATACAAAGTGTTCTAGTTCCAATACAAGCAACTTAAGGTATATACTTTTATATATCATTACCTTATGCCATCATCCAACAATACATTACAAACATGAATATGATTTCCAAGTTATAGAGCATATCCTTTTCATGTCCATCTGAATATACAAAATCCACACAACCATATATTCACCATTAACATTCATTCATTTCATTCATATATTTATTCATCCATTTATTCCATATATCTATTCAATTCCATCCCTTCATGACAATATAAATCCATTAATGAAAACCTATATCCACTTTACCATATCACATTCACCCCTTTATCCCATCATAAAAACCTTCCACAACTCATTCAAAAACTTATCACATTCACCCCTTTATCCCATCATAACAACCTTCCACAACTCATTCAAAAACTTCTCAACTCATACATATACTTCAATATAAATATACAAAAGTGTCGACCTATAGGGTTCCTACACAAACACTTCTATGGGAATCTATAGAAGGGTGCACCTACAAATAACCCATACACAATTTCTATAAGAGTCTACAAGAGACTCAACCTATAAATAGTTTCTACAATACTCTATAGGAGAGTCAACATACATCAATTTCATGTCACAATATTCTATAGGAGTCCACAAGAGACTCCACCTACAACAAAAAAAAAAAATATCGCAAAGCCTCCAAAATTAATGAGGGTTTTCTACATGAGCATGTCATTTATCTACGGTCATCTCCCCCTTAATATTAAGTCCAATATACTAAATGTAGACTATTTCATGTCAATGATGGAAATGATAACTTAATTTGGGAGAGGGATTTGTATCACAACACTTAGTGAACTCAAAGTGGATACAATAATCTTCAATTAAAAAGTATTTCACAAGCCATGATCCAAGGAAATATTAGGATATCACATCAATAGAAAACTAAAGGAAACAAGGTGTCATATTTATCCATGACATGGCCACTGAGTGCCATCATTTCAACTAAAATTTTGAATTTATATGAGAGGCACTCAAAGACATAACTCATAGTTTGCTTAGATCAACGAAAAAATTTAAGAGGTGAAATATTGAATTTGAGGAAAAGAACCCATTCCATTCTCAAAAAGAATTTGAGTGCCTCCATTAATTTTTTTTTTACAAATATAAGCACAAAGAGTTTGATATCTATAATTTCTAGTTGAGGATTGCCTACCAAGATAAGGAAATAGCTACAAAGGATAAAGAAATGAGTGGAGGAAGGAGGAATCTCCAATAGAGAAGGAAATGAATACAAAGGATAAAGGAATGAGTGGAGGAAGGAGGAATCTCCAACATTACACTTGAGGATAAAGAGGTAAGAGGTTATCACTTTTTCCTTCTTTGAAAATCAAGTGACCAAGTGGTTTAAATAGAGTAATGATGTCATGAAATTTGTTTTTGAAGATTTTTTGTTTTTTCTTATATTGTTGGCACCTAAGGTTTGAAGACTGTGTGTACCACAAGTCAACACTATGTAGCACCAAGTTTAAGAGTTTGTGCTAGCCAATGATTTATTGTGTGTGCTAACCCATTTTGTACTGCATGCCCCAACCCATTTTTTCACTGTGCACGCCAACCCAATTTGTAATGCGTGCAAGGAATTGAAGAAACCACATGCATGTTAGATCTGAAAATATCTCCAGGAATCATTGTAACCAATTTTTTAACAAACCCAACTGGTCATGGTCGAGGTTATGGATGAGACGACAAGTTCGTTATATTTTCCACATTCCATGGAAGATATGGGAGGATGCATGCGGATATGTAAGGGTTGGGATTTTGAGTAAAGAGAGATTTCATTGTATTGTGAGAGATAGATGAGCCAAATCTCAAGTTAAGATTAGTCGCTACTTCTTGTTATGTTTGGTTTTTGCATGAGAGAGAAAGTAGATCGCGATCTGAGCATACAACTCATCTCTGTGTTGAATGTTAATGTATCTTGACTAAGCTATGACCCTATTGTATTTCACTGCTTTGAATGGATGAGTATAACCTGGACACATTTATCTCTGCATCTAATGAGTTCTAACTTGAATGTATGCATGTCTTATGTTATTATGCACAATATCTTGTAGTAGTTATGAATGAATGAATAGTCACATAGGTTTCCTTTATGTTGTATTCCTTCACACCTTGCACAAGACCGATGGTCTCTATAATTCTCATGGTGTCTCGGGTGAGACATTCTTTAGTCCTTGAAGATTGAATATGTCGGTTCCTATTGGGTTTTGTTGGTAAATCTTATTCAATCAAGGGTCTTTAACCCCCCCATTCGAGCCAAAAAATGGTTCTGTTTCCGGGACCTGAAGGTTTTGTACTACATGGTGAAGCAAGAAAATGAGGTGGAAACCTTTCAGGAAGGAGATAAAAAACTGGATAACTAAGAAGGAGGATGCATTCACAGGACGAGAGACTAGGAACCTACAAATCAACCTAGAACATTGTAAAGATAGGTATATCTATACATATTTACATGAAATTTTATTTGTTGAGTTTCCTTGTTTACTGTATGAGTGGATAAAGAACAAGCTGAGTAGAGGAGCAAAGAAAGGAAAGAAAGGGGTGAAGGATGAGTAGTCAGAACCAATATGAAGAGAAAATAAACCGCACTAGAAGGGTGTGCAAGAGATAGTCATGTGCTAGAGAGAAGGGTAGAAGAAGAGAGGTAATTGAAGAGATGTGACATTATGAGTAAGGTACCAAGAGAGGATGCCAGAAGTAGTGGGAGTAGGGTCGAAGAAGATGAATTTGGATCCCCTTGGATAATCATATATGTAGTTACATCAGAGAATATGGGGCACAAAGCAGTAGCACCAATGCAGAAGAAGATATCAATGGAGCCTTCCAAGAAGAGGAAGAGGCCTTGGAAATTTTGAGTGGACTTGCCCTGCTAAAGGTAGTAACATATTTAGGATCCCTCACCAAAGATGGGGAGAGAGTATGGAGGAACCCCATTTTTGAACCACCCCCCTTGCACATTTGTCATCAAGAAGAAGAAACTAAAGAACGTGTGAAGGTAAGAGAAGCAGAAGAAGAATTAGGAGAATATACAAGTGAAGGAGAAATCGAAGTCAACAATAGTTTGCAAGGAGGAACATATGTATCAACAATTGCAAGTAGTAGTTAGTCAAGAAGACAAGGTGTCAGAGCGAGTATGGAAAACCAAGACTCAACTCTGAGGCTTCCTGCATTTCATGGGATGGGAAGAGATGATGCAAAAAAACATTGTTTTGCGTGCAAAGTGTTAGGATATTTAGACACTTAGGGGTTAGTTAAGATCTACTTCGTATAATGTGTCATTAGGTAAAAGTGTCTTTCTTAGTTTCTTTCTTTAGTATGCATTGGTATGCATTTGTAGTTAGGAAATACAATGGTCATGATATGTTCTCGACATAGAGTGATCTGATGATTCATATTCTCCTCGATCTTAACAACCATTGATTCATGGCTTAACACCCAATTGGTCCATGATCTCTATTTAAACAGAATGGAGGGTCATTTTCCGATGATTGATTGTGAGAAAATATCTTGTAAAATATCTCTGTAATGTTTTTCTTTTACATTAATAAACTACTCCAAGTGGTTGTGTTGGCTGGTGCCGTGGATGTTTCCTCGTAGGGGTTTTACCACGTCAAAACATCGGTGTGTTTATCTTTGATATAGTTGTGTGAGTGGTTACTGAAGGTGTTCATTCTATTTTGGAATACCTGTGTTGTCGATCATGGTATCAGAGCATGTTTGACGACCTGCTCCTATTGTAGATCGAGATCGTGAAGCCGAGTTTCCTCATCTCTATTTTCTATAATTTTCATAGATTTTTGGGCTGAGAGGAATATTCCATTACGTATAGAGTGCTTGTTTCAGTCGAGACCACTTTTCGTTTCACTCGAAAAGGTTTCTGTTTGCCCAAGATACGGCCATTTCAGTGAGATCCTAAGGTATGAAGCCTGAATACACATTTTTAAAATTTTTACAGAGTATTTTTTTGGTTTTATATTATTTTTTTTCCGGGTTGCTACTCTTTTATATCTGTGTAATCTATTTTCCCCGCACCCTGTGCAATCTCATAAAATCAGAGACATATAGGAAAAGGCGCATCTTCCAGGTAAACTAACTGAGATCTAACCCTTGTTGTCATCGAGAAGCAAATTTTTTTTCTTGTGTGAAAACAATTTTTTTTTAGTACACTCTCCAAGGTCGTCTTCAACATCAAAAACAACCCCAATCCTCTTTCTAAACAATACAATATGTTTTTCCAGACCATTTGGTTAAAATTTTCCTTATTAAGTAAGAGATCTTGTGTTCAAGTCTCTATTTTTGTTACTTTTTTTTGAAAAAATTCATGCTCAAATTGTAAAGTGTATTTCACTTCAAGTATAAAAGTGAATTACTATAAGTAGCTTTAATATTTTATTTTAGAGTTATTTATTTTGCATGCAAATTTTCTTTTATAAAGTAACTTCATTGTATAAGTGATCCCCACTTCTCTTTATAAAAGTGGGTCACTTCATAAAGCAACTTACACCACCACGTGGTCCTTTGGTTACCATTTATGCTTTTTTTAAAAAGAGCATAACTTTCACATCCGAAGTCCGTTTTTAGTGCCGTGTTTTTTAAAACCGCATAATTTTTCAAGATATTTCCATCTAGATCATCAGTTTTAGTTTTTAAATCCATATTATCTACATATTTAATATGGATTCTTCCAGTAATCTTTTGCTTACTAGCACCAACTACTTCTAATGGAAATCTCATATGGAGGATTTATTAAGAAGTAAATGCTTGTACCAGATTACCTTGGGAAAGGAAAAAAAACACAATGATGTAAATCAGAAAGTCAAATGGGCTAATAGGAGTGATGAAGTATGTGGACTAATCAGAATGTTCATCTCTCCTGATTTAAAGTTCCACCTTAAATAAATTGATGACCTCAATGAAGCTTGGGAAAAGATTGAATCTATGTTTAGGAAACTCAATATTATTCGAGCACAACAATTAGAAAATCAAGTACTGAACTTAATTCCAAGTTATTTTTCTTTCCTTGAAGACTATCTTTAAAACACTCAAAATTTTATGTGAAGAATGTGATATAAAAATGGAGGAAGAGCATTGCATCTATCTTATTCTTTCTAATCTAGGTAGTTCATATTCTGTGTTTGTATCTACCTTTCATGCCATGAGAGAGGCTCTAGGGAAAGCTTATCAAAAACCTATTCTTGAGTCCTTTTGTGTTTCTTTGATTAGAGAGGAAGATAATCTGGTACAACTTGGAGTGATCAACACTGCAGGTACCTCCAACAAAGCCTTAGTTCCCAATAGAAAGATAAACCCAAGAGGCCATCCTCGCTACAATAACAAGCAAAATCCTCTCTACAACAAAAAGAAACACAAGGGTCCCAGGAAGCAACATCCTCGCTAAAACAACAAGTAACCCAAGGGTCCCAAACCCGCTCAGACAACTTCAATTCCTAATGGTGACAAATGAGTAAAATATAAAAAAAAGAAGACGAACAAACATTGCAAATTTTGTGATAAAGATGGTCATGATGAGTCCAAATGTTTCAAGAAGATGGAATCTTTAGAAGCAATGCTGAAGAAGCACAATATCAATATTGATTCTACTACTTCTTCTTCTTCTCATGGACATGCACTTTCTTCTTCTGGTTTCTCCTTCAATGCATGTTCTACTTATTCTTCTGATGAGTGACTTATTGATTCTGGAGCATATTATCATATGGATAAGGATAAAGACATATTTTCTACTCTAAATGAATGTAACATCAATAAAATATTTGTTGGTGATGATAGATCTCTTAGTTTTATAGGATCTGGAACAATTCAAGTAGATAATGGTCATTTCAATGATGTATTATGTGTTCCAAGTCTTTTTTTAACCTTCTATCGATATATCAAATCACTCATTCAGGTGAAGGTAAAACCATAGAGTTTTCAACTCACCAAGTTGTAATCAAGGATCTAAAAGATCCTAAGCATGTTATTGCAACTTGAATTGTTGATGATATTACAAGTTTGTACAAGTATGCCAACTTTGGGTCATCATCCTTTTCAACAGTTTTTGTTGGTCATAGCGATGACTTGAGTAAACTTTGGCATGAGTGGTTTGGTCATCTAAACCATTTCCCATTGAAACAACTATGTAATCAAAAGATGGTGACTGGTCTTCCTCCTATTTCATGCAGAGATGGTGTTTGTTCTAGTTGTGTTCTTGGAAAACATCATCGGATTTTTTTTGACAAATGTGCCTCTTGTTACGCCTTGGGCCCTTTGCAACTTGTTCATAGTGATTTGTGTGGTCCACTTTCTTCTCCTTATTTTCTGGGTGCAAGTATTTCTTAACTTTCATTGATGATTTTTACAAAAGTACTTGGGTTTACTTCTTAAAACTTAAGAGAAATTTTTTTGACAAGTTTTTGGCCTACAAGACCCTTGTAGAAAATCAATCTGAACATCAAATTCAAAAGTTAAGAAGAAATAATGGAGGCGAATATGCAAACAATAATTTTACAAGTTACTACACTACACGAGGCATCCAAATGCAACACATTGTTCCATATACACCACAACAAAGTGGTGTTACTGAGAAAAAGAACCACACATTAAAAGAAATGGCTAATTGTATGATCCAATCTAAGGGATTAAGTCTAAAGTATTGGGTGGAAGCAATCAAATGTGCAAATTACATAGTAAATCACACTTCCAGAAAGGCTCTTAAAAATATAACACCGAAAGAAGCTTGGACTCAAATTAAACTTGATGTAAGTCACTTCCATGTATTTGGCAGTATGGCATGGGCTCACATTCCTGATGAGAAAAGGAAAGCATTACAGCCTAAAAGTGAGAAGTGTATATTTGTTGGTTATTATGAAGATATCAAAGGTTATAGACTTCTTCAACCATATTGTAATGAAATTATTATTAGAAGAGATGTTAAATTTGATGAAAATATCTTGGCCCGCGAGCCTAATTTGATGATTGTTCCTTCTTCGGCCTGCGATCTATCTTCAAAATTTATGCCTTCTTCTGTTCCTATTCTGGTTTCTTCTTCAGATGATGACAGTGAATATGAAAATCCACCTCTGCCTGCTCACCTTCCTCAAGATGAGTCATGTTATCACATAAAGTTGTCAGGAGTCGTATGTGTTTGTTGTGAATACCCAAGTTTTCACCCCTGCTCCGTCTCCCTCTTTTCTGCACACCATTCCTAGGAATTTTCCCTTCTGGTTGATAAAGTCAAATTCCCTTTCCATTCAATGATTTGGTTTTCCTTAGTGTCTTTCTTAGCTGATTCTCAACTCGGGGGTTTTTATTGTCTTTAAAGGATGAACACATATCATGATCATTGGTCCAATTACCGGTCATCTTATTTGTTGTTGATTGATCTCACATCGGGTTATCCAAGTCCTTTGTTTATACAATGAGCAACCATGAGCATAAAGAACAACATTCAGAACAGTCCATTTCAGACTTGAAACACAAGCAAGCAGATAGGCTCGATTTTCAATGATGGAGAACCCATGAATAGTTTAGATCAACGACTATTGGGTGATTGAGATTTCAAAGTAGTGCAAAGATTAACGACTAGGCAAAGGAGCCCTAACTCCCGAAGTAAATCTCAGTTGTCCAAATCTAGAGGACATGTGGAGGTAGATCCATCACTTCGAAAGATTTACTTCGAAGGATTGTAAGAGTTGTGCGTTGAAAAGTCCCGAAGAGCCAAAGCCCAAACTCTCGAAGTAAATCTTAGCCATCGAAATCTAGAGGACACGTGGAGGCAGATCCCTCACTTCAAAAGATTTAATTCAGAGGATTGTAAGAGTTGTGCGTTGAAAATTCCCGAAGAGACGAAGCCTCAACTCCTGAAGTAATTGTGAGCTGTTGATCTTCGCAGTAAGAAGAAGGGTCTATCCAAGAGAGGTGCGTGGAAAAAAAAGTGGGGCTTTCCCAAGTCGTATATCACGATCAGATCAACGGCTCGTGTGTATTTGACATGTCAAAATTGCACAAGGATTAGTGGCTAGGAAGAAGTTCCATATCAAGCGTCGCACATCCTTCTCCATCAGATGGTCAATATTGACTTCAGGAATCTGGACTTCGGGAGTTTTAGCTCCTCCCCTCTGGCTTTCATCTGGAGAGTTTTCTCCTGAAGTCCACAGATCGTTGTTGCATGTACTTCCCAGATCGACATTCATCGTTCATTTTGGAGCTCCAGTTCTACATGCATATCACCCCCAAGCTCTAAGGTGACAAAGTATGTGGCGGTCATCAATTCATATATGTGGCACTCTCGTCAGTCATGACACCTGACATCCATCTGGTGATGACATGTGGCACCCAGTCCAGGTACCTTTGGGCATATCATCCACTTATTTCCAAGTGACAGGTGACACCTCTCTTTTCATGACATGTCAACATAGTGACGTCAGACCACCACGTCAGATCATCCTTCGGGAAGTTTTTTTTTTCAACACCAAAAGTAGCGCCATCTCCAAGCATGGTTAGAGTGACCCTAAAGTTGGCAGGCGGATAAAATTTAGCGATGGCACTAAATTTAGCAGGTGCACCCAGATCACAGATCATGATCAGATCAATGACCACATTTCATTGCAGGGACGCAACATGCTCGAACAATAAAATTCTTGAGAGTTACCGCAATTGAAACCATGGTATAGCGAAAGAGATATGTGGCAAAAGGTGGTGGATTGCAGGCTCAAAAGCGGTGTGAATCCAAACCGCCTTTGATGACCCCGTAATCACATGCTCATATAGTGTCAAATCTGAAAGAAGCATGTGGCATACCCCTAGGCATTAAAATTCATATGGGTCCCGATGAAGGATCAATTAATGAGAAAGGAGTGGTGGTTGAAACCTCAAATCACTCCATAAATAGAGGCATGGAGGGTCTGGCTGTGGAGATAGAGCTGTCATCTTGAGGTACCATGATGGACGAGTTTTCCTATAGGCCCATGCTGAGATGAATTTGCACCTGACAGGAGGATACACGCATACACTGACAGAAGAAGGCGCAGATGAAAGGCTTTGAATGGAATGGCCAGATCACACCCTTTATAGTTGTGGATTGATACGAGTATAAATAGATCAGTTGAAGATTTTGTTAAGGTCGTCAAATGGTCGAGCATAGCTCCCTACTGTGTAATTTTTGATGCCATAACTGTTCTTTGGTTATGTATCAAACTTGAGACTTTCACATTAATATAAGTCAACTTCTTTCATCTCTTTGTTTAAACTGTGCTGAAACACTCGGGCACAGAGGATCCAGTCGAGGGTTGTGGTTCTATTTTTATGTAGGTTTGATTACAGTAGTGATGTGACAAGTTTTAGTCAGCTTCCTTGTTACCTTATTTTCCCTTATGCTGAAAGGCTCGGGCATGGAGGATCCAGTCAAGTTATTGTAGTTGCATGATAATGTAGGTTTGATTATTATGTTGTTGTGACATATTTCAGTATCTGAAACTTGAGTTCAAGAGTGCTCTTGAGCCTAAGTTTTTCTTCACCAAGATGCTTGAAATTTGGATGCCCATAGTAGTCCTATTCACTTCTCTCACTAAGTATTCCTTATGCTCACACTTAAACTCAAATCACTGACTGAAGTTAATGAGGACCTCACTTCCCTGTGCATTGCTTGTCCAGTTTCTGTGTTAAAATCATTCTTGTACTGAGTTTTGTCCATTTGAACTCCACTCATAAAACCAACATCCACAAATATTTTGATGGGTACTGGGCTTATCCTCTTGCATTTTGAGGGTGACTCTCAGTGATAACATTAACGACGTCGTTGACAGGGACGAAAGTGAAGGTATCTTTCCTGGGAGAATGACAACGAATAGATCCAGTTTTAGATGGTGAACTGAAGTTGGACATATTATTATGACTACTTATATTTCACCATGGAGACTCCATTGTTTGAAAATCTATTGGTGAATCCACTAGTTTTAAATGGACAAGATTTTAGCTCAGAGGTATGATTTTTATGATTTTTCAAAAATAGTTGGTTTCCCTAATCTAGTGCCTAGTAGAGATGAATGGGAAAGTAGCCTTCCTAAATTTCGAGGAGAAGAGTGGGAGGTACCAACTGAACATTTACTGGTTTTTCATGATTTTATTCATTGACTTCATATCATGCATGAATATGTTTAGATTTATCTTTTTATGTATTCATTAGAGGGGATTACTCTTGATTGGTGTCGATATCTTCCCATTGCAAGCATCAACTCTTTGACAGGTTTTCATGCAGTTTTCAATTCGTTTTGTAAATATTATTTTTCAGCTGAGTATATTTATGAAAACTGTTGTTATGAGTTTTCTTTGCTTCATAAAGATTCTTCTAGTCACGAAAACCAAATTTGTAATGAAGCATTTGTTGCGGAAGAAAGCATTTTCCATGAAGATCAAGAGGTGTTGAATGATATTCACTATGATAGAAATAACATAGAAACATCTAACATCATATCAGACGTATCCTTTGTTTTAAATGTTCATGAAGATCAACATCTCTCATTTGAATATTCTGATGGAGAAAAGAAAGTGTATTATGCAACATATATTTCTCCTAATTGTGAATCCAATATAGATGATAAGCTAGTTAAAAAAACTAGGGAAGATTTATGTATGTTTTTCCTAGATTTTCATAATTAAAGGAATATTTTGTTTGCTTCTCTTGTGAAGAAATTACAGAGGATATTCCTATTCTTGGAATATAGATTTTTGGTAGTCCTTCTTATGAGGAAGAAGTCGCTTCAGATGCTGACCAAAAACACCCAATCCTTGATGAATATCCCAGTGAAGATGATGAAGAGCAGATCTTTTTAATGGCTTCTTTGGAACCTTGTACCATGTTTCTTGTATGTGGTAATTATGAATGGGATCCTTGGGAGAATCATGAAGGAGAAAAGGAAGAGATAAATGTGCAACTTATCTCATGTCCGACACTTATAAATGAGAAAATATTGCCTATGATTAGCCAACCTGCAACAAACCTGTACTCACTTGTACATGCTGAGAGCATCAAACAACAAGTGAGAAATGATGAAATGAAAGAGGTATTTTTTGGCCAGTTTAGCACTCCTTATTATAAATTTTATGATCCTGTAGGGTTATATATGGAGTTGAATTTTTCAAAAGAAGTAGATCCTACAAAATTATTCATCTTATCATCATTTAGGGGTTTTGTCAGTGTTCCAAAACATGTTTTCATTCTACTATCATACTTCCCTTACCATTTATGGATCATTTGTAGTGAAAATAAGAGTTATGTTACCAAACAGTTTGGGTGGCTATGGTGGAGGTTTGATTTCACCTAGAACATTGTAAAAAAATTAGTTAGCATAGGATTGTACATAAATAAGATCCTTCTGTAGAACATGTGTTTGTTTTCTTTTTGTAAGTATAATTGTGTATATATCAACCTGTTGTATTTAGCAAAATGTATTTGGGCTCGACTCCACAACCCAACAACTAAGGCACTGAAACTGCGTGCTCTTGAAAGCTCACAGGGATCATGCCATCCCCTGTGGAGCCAAAATGTTATCACATAAAGTTGTCAGGAGTCGTATGTGTTTGTTGTGAATACCCAAGTCTACACCCCTGCTTTGTCTCCCTCTTTTCCACACACCATTCCTAGGATTTTTCGCTTCTGGTTGATAAAGTCAATTTCCCTTTCCGATCAATGATCTGGTTTTCCTTAATGTCTTGCTTAACTAATTCTCGACTCAGGGGTTTTTATTGTCTTTAAAGGATGAACACATATCGTGATCGTTGGTCCAATTACCAGTCATATTATTTTCCATTGATTGAGCTCACATCGGGTCATCCAGGTCCTTTGTTTATAAAGTGAGTAACCATGAGAACAAAGCACAACATTCAGAACAATCGTTTTTGGAATTGAAACACAAGCAAGGAAACCGACTCAATTTTCAATGATGAAGATACCATGACTAGTTCATATCAGTGACTATCGAGCGATCATGATTTCAAAGTAGCACAAGGATTACTGACTAGAAAGAGAAGCCTGAACTCCTGAAGTAAATATCGGTCGTCCAAATCTAGAGGACACGTGGAGGCAGATCCCTCACTTTAGAAGATTTACTTCGGAGGATTGTAAGAGATGCATTGAAAAGTCCTGAAGAGTCGAAGACCGAACTCCTGAAGTAAATCTTGGTCGTCCAAATATAGAGGACACATGGAGGCAGATCCCTCACTTCAAAAGATTTACTTCATAGGATTGTAAGAGTTGTGCATTGAAAAGTATCGAAGAGATGAAGCTCGAACTCCCAAAGTAATTGTGAGCTGTTGATATTCATAGCAGGAAGTAGGGCCCATCCAAGAGTGGCATGTGGCAACAAAAGTGGGGCTTTAATAAATCATAGATTGTGATCATATCAACGGCTCACGTGTATTCAGAATGTCAAAATTGTGCAAGGATTAGTGGCTAGGAAGAAGCCTCAGAGTTGCAGATCAAGCGTTGTGTGTCCTTCTCCATCGGACGATCAATATTTACTTCAGGAATCTGGACTTCGGGAGTTTTATCTTCTCCCCTCTCACTTTCATCTGGATCGTTTTATCCCAAAGTGCACAGATCACATCCACGTGTCCTCCCTAGATCGATGATCGTTGTTCACTTCGAAGCTCCAACTCTACATACATATTGCCCCCAAGCTCTAAGGTGACAAAGTACGTGGTAGTAATCAATTCAGATATGTGGTGCTCTCATCAATCATGACACCTAGCATCCATCTGGCGATGACACATGGCACCCAGTCCAGGTACCTTTGGGCATATCATCTACTTGTTTCCAATTGACATGTGTCATCTCTCTTTTCATGACACGTCAACGTAGTGACGTCAGACCACCACGTCAAATCATCCTCTAGGAAGTCTTCTTGTTCAATGCCAAAAGTAGCGCCATCTCCAAGCACGGTTAGAATGACCCTAAAGTTGGCAAGGGGATAAAATTTAGAAATGGCGCTAAATTTACCAGGTGCGCCCAGATCAAAGATCACGATCAGATCAACGACCACATTTCATTATGGGGACACAACATGCTTGAACAATAAAATTCTTGAGCGGTCCCGCAATTGAAACCATGGTATAGTGAAAAAGATACGTGGTGGAAGGTAGTGGATTGCGGGCTCAAAAGAGGTGTGAATCCAAACCGCCTTTGACGACCCCGCAATGACATGCTCATATAACATCAAATCCAAAAGAAACGTGTGGTAGTCCCCTAGGCATTAAGCCTCATCTTGGTCCCAATGAAGGATAAATTAATGAGAAAGGAGTGGTGGTTGAAACCTCGACTCACTCCATAAATAGAATTCATCGAGGGTTTGGCTGTGGATATAGAGATGTCATCCCGAGGTACCATGGTGGACGAGTTTTCCTATAGGCCCATGTTGATCTAAATTTGCGTCTAACAGGAGGATTCACACATAGATTGACAGAAGAAGGCACAGACGAAAGGATTTTAATGGAATGGACAGATCACACCCCTGGTAGTTATGGATTGATCTGAGTATAAATAGATCAATTAAATATTTTGTTAAGGTCATTGAGTGGTTGAGCAACGCTCCCTACTTTGTAATTTTTGATGTCGGAACTATTCTCTGGTTATGTATCAAACTTGATACTTTCATATTAATAGAAGTAAACTTGTTAAGAACCAAATATCAATATAACATAGAAAATCCTCAGAAAAAGTACTAAATGCCTTGAAAAAGAGAGAATTTCAGATAATAAGCCTCTTCGAGGGGGCAACCTCCTTTTCCCCACTTAAATATTCAAGTACAAGATGATTCAAAATGAAAATGTCTCCTTGGTATATATAAGAGACTAGGAGGTATAATTACAACTAATGGCATAAATCCGACATAAATAAAATAACATTACTAATATAATATGCCCCAATTAAGGGGTAATGAGCCAATATTAGGGCTTAACAAGCCCCTCCCTTTGAGGCAACTGTTGTCCGCAATGCTTGAGTAAATCTGGATGCTTCTGTATAAAAGACTCATCTTCCCAAGTGGAATCTTCAGCCGGTAGTTTCCTCCATTTAATGAGATACTATGAAATGGATCTATTCCTCAGTTGGCGAATTCTTGTGTCAGTGATGGCTTCAGGCTCCAATATGATTTTTCCTTCCTTGTCAAGTTCTGGCAATATAGTTTGAACTGGGATATTGTCGCCTATAACCTTCTTTAAGCATGAAACATGGAAAACTAGGTGTACTCGTGAAGATGTAGGCAGCTCCAATTTGTATGCCATAGTACCAATCTTTTGAAACACCTTATAAGGGCCATAGTACTTTGGTGATAATTTATTACCCTTCTTGGCTTTCTTGAGGGACATTTGTTTGTATGGTTGTAGTCTTAAAAATACCCAATCCCCTACTTCAAAACTTCTTTCACTACGATGTTGATCTGCTTATTATTTCATGCGATTTTGTGCCATGGTCAGGTTGTCCTTTAATATTTGGAGAACTTGTTGTTGATTCTCGATGTGATCTTCCACTGCTTGAACCTTAGATTTTTCTTTTAGAGAAGAAGTGATGGAAGGAGGGTGGTATCCATAAA